>JANHFK010008877.1:134128-147015 GCA_036250565.1 Sibynophis collaris | reverse complement strand
CTGGTTCTGTGGGCGTGGCTTGGTGGGTGTGGTTTGGTGGGCGTGTCAGGGGAAGGTTACGGCAAAATCCACATTCCCTCCCGATCACCTGGGACTCGAGAGGCAGAGAATAGATGGGGGGGGGGCGGGGCCAATCAGAGGTGGTATTTACTGGTTCCCCAAACTACTCAAAATTTCTGCTACCGGTTCTCCAGAACTGGTCAGAACCTGCTGAATACCACCTCTTGTCAGGACACTGTCCAATGAATTGGGTGATTTTATTATGCAATTCCATAATTTTGGAACTCTGCTTGGACTTCTCTAGGCTGGTGCATCTCATAAGTTCGAAATAATGTGCATTATAAATAAACTTTTAGGAAGATGCATCCCAGTCATAAAAATATCTCTACAAAAAAGTTTAACTATACAACACTTAAGATATAACAAGAAGAAAACGCCCTAGAGAAGGAGACAATCCTTGCAATGATTGTTCAATTAGTTAAAGCTGGATATCTCTAACTGAGTAGCCACTACACAATCTCATATCTTATTTTACCAGGGTTGGGGATGGGGATGAGACTATAGTATACATAGTCCTTGATTTACGATCACAATTTAGACCAGCTTTTTTGTTATCTGGGTCCTGATAGTCAGAGTTCTTTGACAGACAGGATCCGAACTGGCACTCTCTTCCAGTATGAGTAGGATGGGTTTCTCCTGGCAGGACAAGGTGGTTCATCAGGTAGCCTGGACCGATGCCATCAAGGGCTTTAAGATCATAACCAACACCTTGAACTGCACTTGGAAGGACCCCGTTAGCCAGTGAAGTTTGCAGAGCAGAGATATAATATGGGCTACTCTAGGGGCCCCAAAGACTGCGCTTGTTCCTGCTCTTTGCACTAACTGAAGCATCCAAATGGATTTCAAGCATATGTACTGTAGATTGCATTGCAATAGTCCAGGCGAGAGGTGACCAGGACTTGAGTAACTGAGCCCATGAAATCATGTTCCAGGTACACAAACAGGAACTGTGGAAAAGCTCTCCTGGTCACGCCTGCCACCTGCTCTTTGAGTAAGACAATGTGAGTCCAAGAGAACCTCTAGATTGCAAACTGGGTCTGAACAGGGAAGTGCAACCCCATCCAGAACTAAAAATGATCCTGAGGCTTCATGCACCCAAAGCCACTCAGTCTTGATGCAGTCTAAGTCTGTTGTCACTCATCTAGATCTCTCCAGGTATTGTGAGAGGACAGAGACAGCATCATGTGGCAGAGAGTCAAGTGCCTTCCTTTAATTGATCCAAGCTATGTTCAAGTTGGTCTTCCTTCTTTTGCAGTTTTCCAAAACCATCTTGTCAGTTAGGAGCTGTTATTTTATTCCTCTGCTGTTGAGCAGTTTCCTTTCTGCTCAAGTGGAAAGAGCTTGTTTTCAACTTTATACTGTTGGACTGCAGGAATTATCACACCAGTTATTATTATTGTGGTTAGTCTCACAGGCAGCCAGATGTTTAGATTAAATTTGGCATTTTTATCTACACATTGATTCTTGTTATTATTACTGTTTGCAAATTCATCTGGAGAGTTTTGATATGAACAGCAGGGTAGAAAGCTGAAACTAACAAACATCAATGTCACCAATACCAACTCTTTAGCAATATTCTATGTACGTAAGCTTTGATGGTATTTTTGGTACATACATGGTTTGACTTCTGTCTTTCTCTTTGTCTCTCTCTCTCTCTCTGTCTCCACACCCCATACACCCCAAAATTGGAGGCTTATCCCTGGTTACTTAGAAAAATGGTGATGGCATGCCGCCATTATTGGCTGAATCTAGGTGATAATTCCATGGCCATATTTCACTTCCAGGACTAAGTTCCAGCCCTGGGCATTGCTATGTTTCTAGCTGTTTATTAGACATATGCATCACTCAACACTTGGCACTTGTTTGAAAGTTATTTTTAAAATGACAGTTTTCCTGATCACGTCTGGCATGTGAGGCCTAATCTTAGGGCAAAGCCATCTGTGCTGTTATTTGCTAATACTTCATCACAGAATTGTAAGAGCAGTTTGCATCATAACTTTAGGCCAAATATCCACCACGTTTTACTGTAGCAAACTGTATTCTGCAAAAGTTTTCTATTTACTTAGTACTTAGCATTTTTATTATATGACAAAAATGATAACTGATGTAATGCATTATTTTGAATATTCAGAAACAAAGTGCCAGCACAAAATTTACACAGAGTTGAAAGTAAGCCCTTCTAGACTTCTGGCTAACTACATGATAATAGTAAAATGGTGAATTTAAGGAAAATGCTAATATTAAAATGCTAATATTCAGAATTTAAAATAAAAATAATTTTATTTGTCTACTTATTTACTCTAAATTTATGTATATAATGTATATGGCTGCCAATCTCACAGAAATTATTCTGTGAGATAAGGCAGAAATCCTTGGTCCAAGAAGACATTGCTTAATGTGGTGTTTTTCTAAGAAAACAAAACAAACCCCTGAGCAACTTTAAAATGTGTGGACCTCAACTCCCAGAATTCCCATAAATTCTAGCTGGGGAATTCTGGGAATTGAAGTCCACACATCTTGAAGTTGCTCAGGTTGAGAAATATTAGTTTAATGAAAGGGATGTGAAGCATGACCTAGACCAGTGATGGCTAATCTTTTCTAGACCAAGTGGCCAAAGCGTGTGTGCGAATCCCCAAAATGCAATGCCTGTGCGGGACCCACGCATGCATGCACACCTCCCGCATGCATGCGTGGCCCTCTGCATGAGCACCCCCCATGCATGCGCAGCAGAGACCTGAAGACCAGTTGGCTGGCGAGAGGTGCGTGCATGCACAGCAGAAAAGAGCTGGGGCAACAGCTCGCATGCCCACAGAGAGGGTGCTGCGTGCCACCTCTGGCACACGGGCCATAGGTTAGCCATCACTGACCAAGACTTAGGAGGGTGAACAAAAATAATGGGATTTTTATCACTAACTGCAGCTAATTTTAATGACTACATAGTATCAGTGTATTTGGTTGATATAGATTAAAAAAATGTTTTACTATTTTAAACAATATAAAATAATCACATTCAATTAATGCATTTGCCAAATTGTGCAACAAACAATATTATTATCAATAGGATCATAGAGGTCATTTGCCTCTAACCTGTCTTAACATTTCTGTTTTAACATTTTCAGACCTTGGGTGGTTTTATTAAAATCAAATTGTCAGGTTACGGAAGCTGGACTGTGATTATTTGGCTATGTTTGTTCATTGAGCAGTAGGAATGTCAGTGAACCACTGTAGCCAATCAAATGGAGGCTATGGTCACATTATACATTGAACAAATGCACAGCAGTGTTAGCCATGATAACTGAGCCTTCATCGCTACAGGCAATATCACTTGATCAGATGTGAGAATGAATGGCATGGGAGATTTGGCAGGCCCTGTTATACCTTCCTGATAAGCTTTCCAGATTTATGTGTTGTGTCATTGCTAGAGGCATAACGTTGAACTAGATGAACCATCTTCTGACATAATCTTCAGGCTGCTTTTATGCTTGTAAAATATTTTTCGTGCCTGCATATTACGTTACATTTTTGTAATAACCTTTGAGAAATTTAGTCATAGAACACATGGGTGACTATGGGGAACAAAGGCAGCCCCGGGGGTGGGAGAGGAAATGATGGCATGTGTGTAATGACATAATCATGCAAATGCTGCACCTCTGTATTTGCATCAGATGTGAGACTAACCATTGGGTAAAAGTTGCCTCTTTGCACAGCCTTAGGCCCAGCCATAGCATCAGCCTACCTTAGGGAAAATGGATAGTAGATATTTTTTCCCTACTAACATGGAATCACCAGTCAATACACCTTAAACAAGGGAGAGTAGAGACCAGCTACTGAGAATGAGTAATTTATGCTGGCATACTTTAGTGAGAATATAGAGCTAGATGAATAGAGAGCTATATGTCAGCAACAAAGAGGTCCAGCCTCCTCATTCTGAGAAGAAGAAATAAAATCAACCATCCTACAGAAAGAACATGCGTGGGCAGTGAACCAACTGCCAAACCACAAGGCCCCAGGTGTTGATACTATCCCTGCAAAATGGCTGAGGCCTACGCCACCCATAACCATCATAGGCTTCTGACAGAAAATAAGGGAAACTAACACAGGATTGAAAACGATCAATGTTCATTCCATTGCCAAAAGGGCCACTTCAGGGATTGCTCCAAGTATTGTACAATTGCCTTCATCCCTTATGTTAGCATGATTTTCCTTAATATTGTACAAGAACTGTCACTGTCCATTGAAAGGGAAGTACCAGATGTTCAAGATGACTCCAGAAGGGGTAATGGCCCTTGAGATCATACTGCAAATGTGTGTTGGATCATGGAAAGATCTCAAGAATGTAAAAAGTACTTCTACATCTGCTGTATTGAGTAAAAGAAAGCCTTTGATTGTCATGATTAATTGATAATGACAAGCTGTGGAGAATCTTGGAAGATCTAAGGGTGCCAGCACATCTAGACAATTTGATGCAATTGTACACAGATCAGGAAGCCACTTATACTAAACACTATATGGAGACACTGATTGGTTCAAGGTAGAGAAAGAAATGTGACAAGGTTGCATTATTTCGCTTTTCTTATTTAACCTCTATGTGGAAATAATAATGAGAAAGCTGGAACTTGAAGCATCAAAAATTGGAGAAAAGATTGGGGGAAGAAACACGAACAGTCTTTGACATGCTGATGACACAACTCTCCTTTCAGAAACAAAAGAAGGCCTGAAACATCTGGTTAAAGAAGGAAGTGAGAATTTGGCCTCTTACTGAACATCAAAAAGATCAAGCTTTCATGATCATTGCGAAGAATGGAAATATTAAAATAGCAATTTATGGTGACGAGACTGAATGCATGCAAGAATTTGCATTCGTAGGATCACAGATTGATCGAAGTAGTGAATGCAGTCTAGAACTAAAGTGTTGAATTGCACTGGGTCATATAGCAATGATGAACATGAATCGAGTACAGAACAGTTGGAGTAGGGGTGTCAAATTCAAGGCCCAGGGGCCGGATCTGGCCCACAGTGTGCTTAGATATGGCCCGCAGCGCTACCCTGGAAGCAGCAAAGGACCAGCCCGTCGTGCTTCTGCCAGTGAAAACGGAGCTCAGGAGGGCTCTGTTTTCGCTGGCAGAGGGTTACAGGAAGCCGTCACAGCCATTTTCGCTGGCAGAGCTCTTGGGCCTCCAAGGCACCCTCAACATGAGTGATGTTGAGCTTGGCCATGCCCACCCTGGCCCCCCAACATCAAACACAACTCGGATGCAGCCCTCAATGAAATCAAGTTTGACACCCCTGAGCTAGAACATCAGCCTGGCAACTAAAGCAATTGTGCTTGGAATGGTCAATAATAAAAAGAAAACCATGCCAAAAATCACAATGACTAGATATAATCAAAGCCGACACCAGCCAGAACATAAAACAATTGAAAGAGGCTGTACAAGGTAGGAAAATATGGAGAGAGCTAGGCCATATAATTGCCAGTAATTGCCAATAACTGGATACAACTGAATGGAAAGCATTGTCATCATTTTTGTGCCAACTCATGGACTGAAAGTTAAACCATATTAAACTGGTTGCCTAAATGTGTACTCATTAAAATACTACTAATCAAAGGATACTTTTTGTCCTTAGGCCCAAAGGTGCTTTTTTTTTCAAAAGGCAACTGGACTTTCTAGTTTTTCTTTGAAGATGTTTCACTTCTCATCCAAGAAGCTTCTTCAGCTCTGACTGAATGGTGGGAAATTATACTTCTTGCAGACAGCAGGTCATTTGCATTCTTTTAAAGAGTTCTTGAGGCCACTGGAGGTTTATTTGTGTTTTCCGGGTCACCTGAATAGTGCAAATAAGTGTGGAGCCTTCTTGGAACTGTTGAAAGGATTGTGTTTTTGGATTGGAGATAGATGATGTTGTATCCCTGTCCCTCTGTTGAGAGAGGGCTGTTCAATTTTGACATAGATGGCTTCTTTGACCTCTCTTTCAAACCAGCGGTCCTCTCTGCCCAAAATGTGGACTTTGTTGTCTTCAAAAGAGTGGCCTTTGTATTTTAAATGCAGACGAACTGCTGAATCTATTCCTCATATATTTGTTCTCCTATGTTGTGCCATTTGTTTATGAAGAGGTTGTTTTGTTTCCCTAATGTACAGATCTGCACAAGGTTCACTGCATTTTCAGAGCTGAAGAAGCTTCTTGGATGAGAAGTAAAATGTCTTCAAAGAAAAACCAGAAAGTCCAGTTGCCTCTTGAAAAAAAGCACCTTTGGGACGACCATGACCTGGATGACTGAGAATCTCCATAGACATTTTTGTCCTTAGCTATTTTTCCCCAATAAATAAAAAAGACAAGTGCTGGAAATATGGGGAGTATTGGGCATCAAATCAGAGCCATATGTAAACCTACGTTTCTCCTAAAATTCCATGAAAGAAGCATGAATTGCTTGATAAAAGCACTGGCCACAAGCCTTTACAAACAACCTGGTTAAGTTAAATTCAGGTAATCCTTGCTTGTTCAACAATCACTCAAAGCTACATTTTAAGCACCACAGTGCTTAAAATGAGACTTAGAACTGGTCTTTTAAATTGTGGCTATTGCAATGTCCCTGTGATTCAGGTGCTTGGCAACTAGTGCTTATTTATGACAGTTGCAGCATCCCAGTCACGTCATCACTTTTGTGATCTTCACTGCCTGCTTCTGACAAGCAAAGTCAATGTGAAGCTGGCAGGAGGTTGCAAATCACAGTTATGTGACATTGCACTTAACGATCATGGGTGATTTGCTTAATGACAGCAGCTGGAATGAACAAACTGACATAAGTGGGGCTTGGTCATGTGGCATTTCACTCTACAACCATGCTGGTTATCCATGGAGTTGCTGGTCCCAATTGCAGTTGGTAAGCGAGAACCATCTATACAAGAATGTCTTTGATGTATCTGATTATTATCAGATAAACACCATCTCTCTGGCCCCCATAACAGTAATGTGTGTGTGTGAGAGAGTAATAGCACCTTTTATTCTAAGACAAATGTTAAGCTTTTGTTAAGAGGGGCTGTAAACTGAAGAAAAATGATAAGGTTTCCTGTTAACTCTGTTACTCTGAAGAGGTGTGTATGTGTGTGTGTTTGTGTGTATTTAACTGAAGAGTGATGCACGTAAGTATTTGTAGTATATGAATATCCCTGTACTTCTCCTGGACCTATGATCCTAGTTCTACTCCACCGCTCACTATAGCAATTAAAGTAACAAACTCAACCTACAGACTAATTCCCCCCCACCAATGTATGTTTCATTCCATTTTTATTACTTTTTTACACTTTAGACATTTTTTTACATTTATGATTAAAGCAACAGTGGGGAATGAAGGCTGCAATGTATTTTTCATTAATCAGGTACAGTATTAACATACCGCAATATGTTAAAGAGTTTCTGATTAAATGTTTAGAAAAGACATCCCTTTTATTTTCCTTGTTTCTCTGTGTATCTGACAGTTCTTCATTAATCCAGTTGGGTGACAGATATGAAGATTTATTTCACATGAAATGATTTCTTATTTTCTTCATCCATTAAAAAGTATAAAAGTTAAATTGGTTACAAAACGTATTGTTCAATAGGTATATGCCACCAATAACATTGTCCATAAGGAGAAGAAAAAAAACCTCCTTCGAGCCGGAATCGAACCAGCGACCTAAGGATAACCACTTTCAATTCATCTACAGTCCTCCGCTCTACCAGCTGAGCTATCGAAGGAACAAAAAAGCTGTTTCGAAAGAGATATATAAGCTGCCAAAATAAGAATGGACTTTGTATTAACTATTTCCACATCATTGTAATCGCATTTGCAGAAAATAAATAGAGCACAGAGGCATTTCCGAATCATTTTTTTACAACAGCCAGTGTAACCTGATATATGGAAGAAACTCAAATCGAATCTAAAAGCTCACCGAACCAATACATTTTTATTATTTTAGATTTTTACGACTAACCATTTCTCACGGAGGGCCAGTGGCGCAATGGATAACGCGTCTGACTACGGATCAGAAGATTGTAGGTTCGACTCCTGCCTGGCTCGAAAAGTTTATTTTGCAAATATTAATATTAATGAATATATAATTAAACAATGTCCATGAAATTATTTTTATTCAAATCTGATAAGGCAACACTCGAATCCAGTTCAGAACAAACTTAACAGATCATTAGTAAAATAGTGCACTGGGTCTAGATTTTCCTCTTTCCAGGAGTCGACTCTTGAATTACTTTATTTTACATGTACAAAACGGCATCTCACAAATCAGATTGCTTTCCATTGCAATCGCATAAAATAAATGATATAACTTATACTTTTATACTTAGAGACTTTAGCTGTTAATTATTTTGAAAAGACCCTGAAACAGATAAGAAACAATAGGACATATGCAAGCCAGCCATTTCGCTGTGAGCTCATACAAGCTCTTCGATTCTAGCCGATTTCTCTCCTTTAAAAATATGTATTAAAAACACGCTTCGCTTTTTTTGTCCCTCTCCCTTATCAATCCCACAGTCCGAGGCCCTCCACGCATTCCCAGTTGTCTCATTACACGTGTTCCCATTTTGGAGTTGCAGAAAACACTTAAGCCACTGATTTCACCAAGGAAGCCAGGGACGTCTTCGGAGCACGCGATCTTTAGCGCCACCTTGCGATCTCACGCCGGTTCTCTCAATTTTTAATCAAGCAAACGCTACTCACGCTCTTTACACTCAGTAGCAAAACGCCCTGTAATGTATCCCTTCGATAGCTCAGCTGGTAGAGCGGAGGACTGTAGAGTTGCTCGTACTGAAATCCTTAGGTCGCTGGTTCGATTCCGGCTCGAAGGAGGCTTTTTATTCTTTGTCACTTATTTCCTGAAAGTGGCCATTGACGCTTTCAGAGGAAACAAACCTTTAAGACTTAATTTTTGCCTGATGATTTCGGTGCGGAACCAAAAAAAGCGTTTAGGAATAAATAAGTCCCTTTTGCTGCCATGACTTTAATAAAGCGAAACTAAGCTCACTTTGTCAAACGGAGTTTCATTGGAGAAGGAACTTCTCAGGCAAAAACGGCGAACTGCTTAATGTATAGCCAGTAGCACAGTTGCGATACTACGCGGAACTCACAACCTTGGATTGTGTGCGTGTGCAAGGTGTGTGAATGAAAGCCCCACTGAAATAATAAATAAACCGAAAAATCCTAACTGGCATAAAGTAGTTTTGGATTTTATTTCTTCTTTCCACTTTCCTTTCTTCTTGCTGGCTGCTTGTTCTATCTAGCGTGATTCTTCATATTTCTTTGGGGGTGACGGCAATAAAAAGAGAGCTTCAGTTGCAGCGGTTTTTGTTACTTTAGGAATTGAAGGAAAATGCAATGTTTAGATAAGGCGCATTTTGCTACGCATCTAACAAATATTATGACCGCCTTGTACTTGGGTGGCTCGTGTCCAGGCATCGGTTGTGTGGATTGCAGACAACCCTGAGGGAGATGCCTTTGCGTGCCCTCAATCCACACACCCGAAGAGTCGAGGGGTAGGAAGGGAGAGGAAGAAGAACAGAAATCCGAAGTGGAGGGGGCATTCACAAGAAATATTTGCAACGAAGATACATTTAAACCAAAATACCTCGTTGTACCCTTTTATTGCAGATAAAAGAGCTGTGTTTTCATTTTGAAAGAAATGAAAAAGAGAGCTACTGAAAGCAGGAAGAACTGAGAGAGCGGAAAAAGGGCTCCGTTTGGCAGAGAAAGAGGAAGGGAGAAAACCGGATTAACACCTGCATGGGAGAGGCTTGGGCAATTGCTCTACACAAGGATAGAAACAACACAAAAGACAACAATGAGAGGAGGAGTGGGGACAGAGGGTCACAAACATTGAAATGGGGACTAGACGTTAAAAAGGCTGAATAAGGATTTAGAAGAATCCGAAATTAATGTGATAAATGGGAAATTAGTAAATAAATGCAGGCTTAATTGTATTTAATATTTCAATCATTCCAAATTATTCCATTAAATTATTTTCTGTTTTTATCCTGGAGATATGGCATCTTAGGAGAATAGTCTTCCAGGTGCCACTGAAATGCCAAACTATATCTTAAGCCAAAATAATGCCTTTTAAAAGGACACAGTAGTAGTAGAAGAAGTTGTAGTAGAAGAAAATAATACTCTTCTGGAAATTAGAAAAACATTTTTTCCCATGAAAAAAGTAGATACATAGCTCTTATATGGAATTTTTATTCAAGTAATATATTGGTCAGCACAACGTGAAATGCAGTATACAAAGTACATTTTGAATTGACTACCAACAATATCTATACATGTAATCAAGATTATATTACTGTACATTTTTCATTTTACAGGATTTGTTTTATATTCCTTGTCCTACTAGCCATGTAATGAAAAGCAAATGCTATGTTGTCAAATGGTTAATGAATATTATATGAATTTAGGTTATCTGAAATGGAATACATTTGTTCTTGTATAGATTGTAGATCTATGTGTTTATTTAGACATCACTAGACTAGTCTTTGATATCCTGGCTTTTTTCCTGCTATATTTTTCTGTCATTCTTTCAAATTATTAACTTTCTATCTTAATTATGTCCATGATTGTTTGGATGTAAAATCCAAGAAATGAATTAAGATTTTATTTCTCAGTAAATATGCATCCCACAGGGCAGTAGCCATGATTGGATTTGCATTCATCAACTGGTAAACTTATTCTTTTCCATAAGTGCAACTCAGTTCATATCCCATGCTGTACAACATAGTCTTTACTACAAAACTGAGCTCTGCTTGAAATCTTCCAGTTATACCATTCTCAAGACTGTTTCTATGTATACACAATGTAAGTTTTATAAAATGAGATGGTTTGAATTCACTTTCCATGGAGTAGGATGTTCAGAGTTGGTCTTACTATTTCTGTACAAATTCATATTGTTAACAGTTTGCTTCACTGTCCTTCTTATAAAAAATATATAGCATTCCAAAGACTGGGGACAGATTTCCAGCCATTGTTAATCTCTCCTTGATTAAGCAAAAGGATAACAATAATAATTGATGTGCAGAAGTTAAATCCAAACTGCATGCACAAAATATTGCTTTAAAGTTCAAATCTACCTAAATTTACCTGAAAATATATATTATTTAACCTTTAAATATAATTCTAAGAGTTAGATTACAAAAAGGTATCAGAAGCCCAGATGTGGTATACAAATTATATTGGTTTTCAATTATTACACATATATGTGGTAAGTTAATAAATTTAAAACTATTGAAGTATAGATTTCTGGTTGTAGTGTATTTTGCAGTGAAGGAAACTTGAATATGTCAAATTGAAATCTGATGTATCAATGAATCACATATTCATTGAACAAAAGTAGTATCATGGGCATTTCAGTTGCTGAAGAGGGATACATTAACTTTTCAATTATTTATACCTACAGCATACCCAAATACAAATTAATTTATTCCCTACCTCTGAGTTTTCTGCATTTCCAAGATAATAGCAGAACTGTGCAATAATCCTCCATGGACAAAACAAACCTATTAACATTACATATTGTTTTATACATGTATTATCTGGGAAAACAATCTACTGAAGGAATAGTAAGAAAAGCAGTATTGCTTTTAAGGAAAAATATATATATAGGTGAAGAAGCACACTAAGATCAAAATAATTGTAACACTGCAGAGAAAAATAAGGATGTCAGTCATTTTAAACACTTCTAGGATTTGAGAAGAAGCAGTATTATAACAACTTTAATGATTTTAAATTCACTAGAGACCACATGCAAGTACTCAGAATATTAGGGACTTTTTTACATACTATGAGAAGAGCATGTTGTCTGTCGTATGTTTCTAGCAATATTGGAAGTGCAGGTATTTTAAAAATAGTTTGTTCCTACTATGCTTGTAGTATTTATGCATACAACAAAACAATTTTGGAAACAATATTATGGTGGAGCATCTTCTCAGAATTAGGGTTCAAGTCAATTTGATGGTACATAGTGGGCACAGTGTCCTAATATCTTTCATGTTCTAAGAATACTTTACAATCCAGAAGTTGTCATTTATACTCCTTCAAATTCTAAAAGCTGCTAATTTATTTATTTATTCTGTGCGATAGCTGCGATGACTGTCACCAATAAGCTGGGTTTTCTCAGTTGCATTTGTTGGCTGAAGCAAAACTGGACCTTCCCCATCTAAAACAGCAAGAATCAAGAATTAAGTATCTCAATCTTATAATTTATAATTGTTATGTTATATAACAATTGGTAACAGGTGGTAAGAAATTACTTCCTATTTAGCAATACACAACTATTCCTACATAACATGCAAACTACTGCCTTCCAAATACATTCCGCTATACCCCCCCTTTATCCTCATTATTTATCCAGGGTTTTTTTCTAACACATTTTGGGGAGGGCACCAATTTGGAGAAGATCACTCTTTATCCAGTCTCCCCTTAAATCAGCCATGTTTAAGTCTTACTAAAAAGATCTAAGCATATACTTACATTTCTCTGTTCAGTTGACAAGTACTTTAACTACTATTTAACTATTATTGTGAAAATGTATAGTTTTAAGAAATGAAAAACTTCAGAGCTAGAATTCTTATTTTTCTATGTAAAATCACTTCCTTTTTTCCTATCCATTCCCATTTCTAGCATAGACTTCTCTTTAATTCCTTCTATACTTTCTTTGTTTCTACCCAATTAGCACATTCGGATCCTCTTTCAAAATCCTATGCTCTACAGCAGGAGTCCCCAACCTTTTGGACCTCAGGGACCACCAAGTTCATAATTTTAAATCCCGCGGACCACCAAATTCATAATTTTA
>JANHFK010008877.1:76217-89211 GCA_036250565.1 Sibynophis collaris | reverse complement strand
TTTAAATTGACTGTGAACCGCCCCGAGTCCTTCCAGGAAAGGGGTGGTATAGAAATTCAATAAATAAATAAAATAAATGATAGATGAATTTAATTTTAAAAAGGAACGTTTAGTTTGGACCTCTATATAGGACTGGCATTTGGTGAAACCAGAGAATCTGAGCCAAATACACAATTGCCTTAGCCTCGTATCACTTTCACCTCTCTCTGCCATTGTAATTTTGTTCATCTTCTCTTCCCAATAACACCATTCTTAAACATGACCATGGTATACAGATAACAGCAATACCTTAATTTCAGCATGATACTGCATGCGCCAATGTTTATTCATATACAGCATTCTAAGAACGTCTTAAGCAAGTTTCATATAGTGATCTCATTGAAATTAGACAAATGGTTGACTTGAATACTCTAACTGATTAAAAAAAAATACTGAACTTGGGAAAAGAATGCCCCTAAACATGGCAAGTCTATGGAATTATTCCTGCTTAAGAGCTAAATAGATTTTGTTGATAAGGGAAATCTCTAATAAAACGAGGTCTTTGGGAGACCTTCAATATTCCAGTAAGCAGATCATGATTTATTTCCTCAAACTCTGTTCCATTTGCATTTTCAATTTTATTCTTCTCAGGGGGCATTAATCTTTCTATACCGGTGACAATGCTATTCTCATTGGATTGATCTGTGGTGACGCAGTAGTTACAATGCAATACTGCAGGCTAACTCACTGCTCACTCCAGTATTTCGATTCTGAGCGGCTCAAGGTTGACTCAGCCTTCCATTCTTCCGAGGTCGGTAAAATGAAGACCCAGATTATTGGTGAAATATCCTGATTCTGTAAACTGCTTAGAGTGGGCTGTAAAGCATTGTGAAGCAGTATATTATTGCTATTGCTATTCCTAAAGGCAACTTTATTTGGAACAGCTTACATCCTACAACAGAACCTTTAATATTATTAAACAACAACTGCTTATCCCAGGTCTTTGGAAAAGATGTGATAAATGGACAAAAATGACAAATCCAATCAAAATCCTGGCTGACTATTGATTCATCATAATATAAAATTTGGACCTATTGAGGAAAAAGATTATAAAATAATAATAGTTCTGAGTACAATTTGTATCATGTTAGCTTTTGGCATACCTGTGAAGTATTTCTATAATTCGAAAAAAAAATAGGCATTGGTAAATATTGATTGAGAGCTTTTGATATAGATCAGAAGTGTCAAACTGGATTTCTTTGAGGGTTGGATCGGCATTGTAGTTGTTCTCCACGGGCCGGCCTGGGATGGGGGAGACTGCCTCCTGCAACACCTTGCCGGCCAAAACAGGGTGCAGGGAGGCCATGCATGCCCCCTTGCACCCCGTGTTTGGCTCTGCCCTCGGCTAAAGCGGGGGCAGAGTGCTGCAGGAGGCCGTCCAGGCTGAAAACAGGGGACAGGGAAGCTGTGCACAGCCCCTCCCCCGAACCCCATTTTTTGCTAGCAGAGGTAGCGCTGGGCAGTCCTTTGCTATTTTCAGGCTGGCTCCATGGGCCAGATCTAAGCACCCTATGGTATGGATGCAGCCCACAGTCCTTGAATTTGACACCCCTGGTGTAAGTGGTTAAGGCATCAAACTAGAAAATGGACACAGTTCTAGTTCCATCTTTGGCATGAGAAGCCAGCTTGGTGACCTTGGGTTAGTCACTTTTTTCTCAGCCTTAGGTAGGAGGCAATGGCAACTACTTCTGAAAAACTTTGTCAAGAAATTTTCAGGGGCTTATCCAGGCAGTCTCTGAAAATGAGACATGATTGAATGGAAGAAAAAAACAATTATTTATTTTTTGCCAGTATAAGTAGTAACATTATTACAGAAAATACTTATTTTTGTTGAAGGGGGAAATACTTGCAGTAATTTACATGTTAATACTACGTTTTGATATTTTAATGACTGATATAATCAAGTTGAACATAAATAAATTGTAATGGCAATTAGTATAATTTTGAAAATTACAAATGTAGGATTGTATACATTACAAATCTACTCAACTGATATATTTTAGAAAAAATGATTTGATACTGAAGAGAAAAAAATAATTTTGATATTTTTCTTTATTAGTTTTTTGTCATTTATTATGGTAATTTAGCATAAATGTTAAATGTAAATATATATGTAGTGTATGAGAAGGTAGGAAAGGAATTTATGACAAGCAGGGAATTGGATATTTGAAAAAAACTTCAAACTTGTGAAATTGCATCTAAGGTAAAGGTGCTGTATTATTGTTACCCTACATCAGCAGAACGTCTACACCTTGCAACTGTAGTCAGTTGCATTTTTCTCTGTAGCTCTTCGACATGGTATATTTCACTCTTGACCCTATTTCCAGGAGATGTACGAGTAAGAAGTCGGGCAGGATTTGAAAGAGAGAGAAGAGGTTCTCATCCATACATTGATTTCCGTATTTTTCACTGTAAGTATTTAATAGCAGTACAGTAATGAAGAATTCCATTTGTGTTTGGCTGCTGCGCGTATAGTCATACCAGGTTTTATTAACTAATATTTCTCATTTATGGAAATAATTTCTATTTGAGAAGTTATGAACACACCTCTATGTAGAGTATTACAGTATTGTTTCTTAAGTTATATTATACCAAGTTGAAAAAATGCACAATGAATTCAGGCTTTTGAGTGTGCGAGGATACAAACACAGGAGTTATCTCCAGATCTTTAAATTGAAATATGTTTTTTCCTGGGATAGTGTAGTGCAGTAACTGCAGAGGTTAATTGAATGATCTTTTGAAAAAAACATAATTCTCTACCTTCACATATTAGGGCATAATTACAGAATCACATTATTGTATAAATTTACCAATTCCATTGGCATAGGAATGTAAAACCCAGACTTTAAGAATTAAAGACTCTGATGGCAAAGGATAACCATCTTTGTCTGTTTAGGTAGCCATGATGATAAGATAGAAGTGCAAATGTTTTCACTGTGAAGGTGGCTTGAAATTTTAATGATAAAATTCATAAGATTCTACTGAAAGACAGACTGTAGTTGCAAAATGATAGGTTTGAGCAAACCATGACATACTGGATGCAATTATTGCTATTTTTAAAATACTATCTTCTGTGAATGTTTTAAATGCTTGGATTAATCTGAAAGCTGCTTCGTGACAGAATGCTGAAGATTCATATAGTTCAGCTACATATGAATGTTATATAAAGAAGTTTGCTATTCCCGGGAGATTTTGGCTTTACTGTATGTTCTTTTGTGGGATGATTTCCCCACATTTTCATTTGGACCATTTTCTTTGTGTGCAAAGTGGAATGTTTTGAGTGCTTTGGAAGTATTTTAAGTTCAGCTCTTTGAATTTTGAAACACCTCGTAGATGCTTGGTTCAGGTTGCTTTCAGGTTATAAGCATTTTTCTAGTGACTGTTCAAAGTTACAGTGGCACTGAAAAAAGTGACTTACAACCAGTCCTCCTTACACTTAAAATTGTCACAGTATTCCCATGGTCACATGTTCAAAATTTGGGGGCTTGGCCACTGGTATTTATTCACAGTGGTTGCAGTGTTCTGCAGTTGTATGATTGCCATTTGTAGCCACTCTATCCAGCGCCCAAAAGCAAAATTTATTGGGGAAGCTGGTTTTGCTTAACAAAAATATGATTTATTTAACAGCTGCAGTGAATCACTTAATTGTGGCAAAAAAAGGTTTTAAAATCAGGTGTGACTCACTTAAACAATCACCTTAGCAGTAGAAATTCTGGACACAATTGTTGTCATAAGTTGAGGACTACGTATGCTGCTTTCAAAATGGACTGTTTTACATAGAGATGTTTTTAATACTCTTGTAAAGTATTTTGCTGAAACTAGTTTACTTACTGGGAATACTATCCTCTATGTAGATGTCACATCACTCATGGGTTCATTTCATTCTATTATATTTGATCTAATAAACTGAAATGTACTGAAGCTATTCGTGAATACAATTCTTTCATCTATTCACACTGGTACTAGAAAAAAAGCAGGAAGTAACAATGGCTTCCTTTTTCTTTTTGTTTGAACTGTGAAACTGTAGTTGTCAGCCTTCAACAAGGTACACAATCTGTAACACTGAATTAAGATTCTGGCTTAACAAGGTTGTTTGACATATTTTTCTGATTTAGGTAAATTGAGTGACCATTATCTGCATTAATCTTAGTATAGTTAGGATCATCCAAGGTTGTGCTGGAATCATTGATTGAAGTGGGTATTTAATGTCTTATTTTGATCCATCCTATTTTCTAGTCCTAATACAGAAATAATGTGCTGTCAAGTAAAAAGAGAGAGAAAAAGAGTATGTGATTGGAACCATGATTACCCTCTAGCATCTTGACAATGCCTGCTCACTACTATTAAAGGGTATATCTCCTGGTAGAAAAACATTAAAATAGTGTTTGACAGCAAATGAACTTGGTCAGGTATTTTATCACTGGTGCAAATCTTAGTCTGAGTTTAGGTATTTTATCACTGGTGCAAATCTTAGTCTGAGTTTAGGTAATAGTTGTCTATTGAATGTCCAGAAAGCCTCCCTCCCTTCCTGTCCATCTAATTGTTGTAATATTCATGTGTACTGAAGAACAGGTAGTTTAACAAGAGTTGTATCTTAATTATGATTAATAACGACATGGCAAACCTAATTCCCTACATGAACAATTAGAGTGGGCCGTGAGCCATTCAGAACCAGGCCATGGAAATGGTGGGCGCATTTGTGTGCCCATACTCCCATTTGTGCAAGTGTTGGGCACACATGCCAGCTGCTTGTGCAAATGAATTGAGCACACACACACTTGTCGGGACTGGCCCAGAACCATCCCCCCCTCCCCCAGTTCGCAAAGCCGGAAAGGTTGGGGAACTCTGGTTTAGAGGGCAACCACTTTCAGAGCCATTGCTGAAATGTTTAAAGGACAACCTTTATTCACACTAGAAATAAAGAGCCCTAAAAGAAAGAGAAGGAAATCATTCAATTGAAATACATCACAGGGAGTAAGATTTGCTTGTATTTTCTGTACCAAGTTGGAAGGTCTAAACTCCCAATTACTTATACTAAGTGCATTAATGTGAAAATTATGCTAGCTAATAGGTTATGTGAAGCTTCATTAAACTGATTCAAAAAAATCCACCATGATACTCAATATCTAGAAAGATTGATACAATTTTTCTAGGTTTCAGATAGTGATCTTTCTTATTTTTACCTTGAGAGTCTGGGGATTAAATTTAGAGTCCTATGTGCAAAGTATGTGCTGTACCATTGATGTTTGATCTTGTGAATGATAACCACAGGATAGTATATCAAGTCACTCATCTTTAGATTTCTAGTTTATTGTTAAGATGGAAAAAATAAGCTTTTTCATTTGTTCTTGTTTGGCAAGAATATTGCTGTGATAGCACATTTAAATGTAGGAAGTATCTGTAACTGATTGCTCTATTAACAAAGATTAATAAATTCCAGTCCTAGAAATGCTAGTTAACTTGTGAATAGCAAAAAGACAGGATAGATAGTCATATTTAGACTAATATATCCTCATATGAGCTTTCTACCTGGAGTATAATTCTGTTGGTTTTATATTTTCACTGTATCTTTTAGATTAAAATAGGCAATAAAGAACATGAAGCCATGTGGCTAATATACACATTTTATACATCTACACAGAATTTTTGAATATGTAACTTGATGAACTTTAAGTATTTCAAAGATTAATACTGTTTGGAAAGTAGCTATATACATCACACCCATAATTGTAACTTGTTAGAGCATGTTCTGATTCCTACCATTTCTGTAGCTTTTTGTCAGTCACCACCCATATACATGTGAATTTGTTAGACTGAATCAATACCTACTTGTACATTGTTTGTCTCTGATAGCTCTACATTAGATTGGATTTTAGAAATATTGCCATTATAGCAGAGTTTAATGTGTGTTTGTTATATCTTGAGTTTTGAAAATTACCTGAAGAATCTTGACAAGGAGTTAAACTGTAGTATAAAGCTATACTTACCGGTATATATGCACATGCTTGAAATGAGATTGCAACCAAAGGTTTGAAACTTCTAATTTAATTATTTTTAGTATATTAAAATAAAGCCAAAACATTCTAATGTTTTTCCTGACCCTGTACTTTTTCATTATCAATAACTTGACAAGGATTTCAAAAAAAATCTAGTGAAGATCGGTATAGTTCTTAACTTCACAGTATTGCTAATCTCTGAATTTTTCAATTTAATAATAAATATATACCTACATATACATATGCACATGCATATAATCAGAAATTAATCCTGCTAACATTTGTGGGATTTATTGTTATTATATATATGCATATAAAATTGCAGCCTAGATAGCTTAAACTATCATGGTACAGTTATCTGAATGTTAATTGAAAACTGGTATTTTCAGTTAATATCATTACAAAATACATACATTATTTAAGCTTTGTGTGCTTCATGTCAAGATATAATCTGCCATGTCATATTCTTTGTAAAATGTTTCTAAATGTTAAAAAGCCAGAATATTTTAAACTACATTCTATTGTAGTTTAATACTATTGTTTGTTAGCTGCAGAGTTGTCCATAAAATGCTTGAAGAATAGAGTCTTAACCTACTTGAGATCTCTGTTTACAGGTGGACAATTTTTTGTATGGAATTCAAATGCTCTTTATCATTTCTCTATATCACCTCAGTCCATGAGATTCCCCAATTTTCTATTACATATTTTTTTTTAATGAAAAGGAAATTGAAAGGGATGGTACATTCATTTGATATTAGCGACTTTGAAAATTCTGATCAGACCCTTATTTAGCTCTATGATTTTTATGTAGCTAATTTGTGAACCTGGTCATTTGGATGGCCAGCCTGCCTTACTTAGAAATTGACACATAACTCTTAAGTCATAATGTAAAAACTGGTACAAGTAGCTGAATGATACTTATAGAATTTAAAGAAAAAATGTATTCTTTAAGTTGTGTCCAACTTTTCACAACTTCATAGATCAGGGGTGTCAAACTCGTGACGATGTGTCACATGACGTATTGTAACTTTTTCCCCCCTTCGCTAAACCGGGGATGAGTATGGCCACTGTGTGATGTATCCAGCCCATGGGCCACGAGTTTTACACCCTGTTATTGACATAGCATGCCATGCCCTCCTGCCCAAACTCAACCCCCCCCCCACACACATATATGGATTATATGCTAGTAACTTTGGAAAGTAATGTCATGTTTCTTGCACTTCAAATTCTGACCAGCTGGTTTGGGTCCTTGGAATAAAATTTTATTTTCACTGCTTTTACTCTGCTTTCTTGTTTTCAAATTATTGGGCATGGGGAGAATAAAGGGTTGGTGGTGGTTAGATACGGTGTTCATCATAGCACTTCTTTTTCTCCTGATAGCAGTTCCATGGATACCAGTGTACAGTAAAAACTGCTAAGGTTAAGGAACTAGCATTAAGGAAGATGAGTCAATATAATGCAGTGCTAAGATGTTGAAACAGGTTTGGGGAAAGCCAGGTTTATGTCCACCTTCAGTCACAAAAACCCACTGTGTGACCCTGGTCCAATGACTTTCTTCCATTCAGATTACCTCAGGACAGGGATAAAATGGGGAGGAATCCTTTCATAAGCTGATCCCAAAGCTTGGAAGAAAGATGATACATACATATATAAATAAATGGACCTGTGTGCCAAAACAAATGCACACTTTTCACTTCCAAAATATTTATTGTACAGTAATGGACAAGTATATGTGAAATTTTTGGAGCACAGTTTTGTCTGTATGGAGAAATGATTTTCCATTTTCAAAAATAAACCTTTTGAGAATTATTAGCTTTTTATGTGGACATCTATTTTTGTCTAGTATTCCTTTTCCTTTTAATTAATATATTTCAACTTGGTCAACAGTGTTCTTTTCTTGCTATCATATACTTTCTTCCTCTCTTTGGTCAATTTGATCAGAAACACAACAGGAATTTTCCCTTCTCTTCTGTGGATCTTTTAAAAACATGTTCTAGAATTAAAAGACATTCTGAAAGCACAAACTGTCTTTCTTCTTACTGAGTTCATGGCTTCTTTAAAGAAAGGTGATTTTTTCCCCATTTTTTGGGAAGTATCAGGGTTTCTCTTTAAAGTGCTATTCACACTATCTTGTGAAGAACCTGTCTTGCTTACAATTAATGTCTTTATTTACAGGATTATGCTTTTGATATCCAAGCCACTATACAATGTTTGATGAGAGTATTTATTTTGAGTTATAGGAGTTTGATATATTGGATGAAAAATACTTCAATTTTTCTTAAGAATGGTAATTTTATATTATTTTGTATTCGCTTCTGTTTTGCCTTTCTTTGAAAAAACTGATTGAATACAATTAAATGTAGTATAGGATAATGCATTAAATTATATTGAATGTGCTTCTGAAATGTGTAGTTATGTCATAGGGTTAAATTATTTAGCAAGAAACTTAATTCAGAGAACTTAAAAGTAGTACTGATATTCCTCATTTAGCAACTGCCTTGTTCATCTGCAGTTACGACTGTGGTGAAAAAGTAACTTTATGTCCAATCTTTGCATTTGCAACCTTCACAGGTCTGTAAAGCAAAGGAAAGCTGAAGTAAGATCATAAGTTGCTTTGGATAGCAAAAGGGGTGGCATAAATTTAATAAATAAACACGTTTCACTTATCAATTATTTTATGATTTAGTTGCTAGTCCCAATTATGGTAGCTAAATGAAAGCTACCTCTAATTTCCTTCCCCTTCCCCCAAAGTTTTATTTACAGAGTCACCATGTGACATTTGGTTCAGGCAACATAAGAAGATTATGGCTTTGTGGGTGGCTAGTTCCTAAAAGTGTTGAAGGATCCACTGAATGGGCTTTTCTAAAAATGGCCCAATTTCTTGTGTTGTCTGAAAAATGTAAGAAAAATTTGGGTATTATGACTTTTATCAAAACAGATTTAAGTATCAAAACAGGTTTAGTAATATCTGAAAATAAGAGCTTAAAGATCTTAATAGCTAGATACTCTTTATTTCATTAGTATCAGGGATGTTTTTGTTTAGAGGCTGCAGTGGCTATAAAACTCACGGATAAATATAGGAATACAAATAGAAAATGCAAGATGTACATTTTAGAAATAAGGGTTTTCTGTGGCTGAATCTTTTTGCAGATAATAAAACTGCCAGAATGTACAGGATTATACATAGGCTTTATTGTGTGAATTCTTAACTGTCAAGGTTGTTGGCTGAGTATGTCGTTAATGTTTGTTATCGTGTGGCCAATCTTAAGGTTATTTTCAGAACTTAGCCTGAACCATTGTTCTTATAATAGTTTAGGATTAGTCCACTCACTGTAATTAAATAGCAATAGTTTATCTGCTAAAAGCCTTGGAATGTACCCAGTAACTAGAAGAACTGATATATCACAATATTGAATTCAACTTCAGAGGCGTGAAGTAGATTTCAAGCAGTAAATTGGGTTTTATACATGCATGTTAATTGCATCATTACAGTTGAATGACAATTGTACCATAAAGTGATTCAGATAGCTAAATAATACTTTCTATTGCTTTGTCCTGTTTGGGATTTAAGTGCTGCACCTTAAAATCCATCAAGTAAAATTTGCTCATGAAAAGTCATGAAAAATGTTCCTGACACTTTGCTGGCAGTTAAAGGCTGCTTACATAGAAGTTTGAACAATAAAATAAATACATTAGTTACTTCCTGGAAATCTGATCCATATGTACTTTGAAGGGCTGGCAAGGGAATGCTGAAGAAGAGAAAATTGTCTTTCCCTAGATATAAATAGGAGGTTATTTTACAGTGAAACCCTAACTATTCTGCATTAATCTATATTGTGTTTTTTTCTTTTTTTAATAAATGAGATGACTTATCTGATCACTGAACAAAATTGAAATAGTTAAGTCCAGATGAGAACTTTCGATTCACCAGTTCTCATCAGTTCCCGTCAGTCGGATTAGGGGTCAGCAATGATGAAAAGTAACATCTTCGGGAGGGGGTGGAATATATGTTCGTCTATCCTTTCATAAATAAATATTATCCTTATAGATTCAGCTTTTGAAGTTTTAGGAAACGATTTTACAACTTAAATCTTACCATTTCCCTCCCATCTAGCCAATTCTGAATTTGAAGTTTCTGTGTCTGCAAGAAATATCCGAAGGTTACTGAGTTTCCAGCGGTACTTGAGGTCTTCCCGTTTCTTCCGTGGTATTACTCTTCCAAATTCCTCAAACATTTTAGATGATGATTACAATGGACAAGCTAAGGTTTGTTTTTGTAGCAATCTTGTAACATTGCTCTAAAAGAAATAGTAATTTTTATTAAGGTGTGCAAGTAAATACATATTTTTTATTAACAGTTGATAATATATCTGTTCCAGACTTGTAGAAGTGAAATTTCTGTTTATCTTCTCCCTCTGCAATTTGCCAGCTTTCATCAATTTATATAATATACATTGTAATTCTTTTTTAAAAAATCTGTAATTAAAAACAATCATAACTAAAACACTGAAAGTCAGCACTAACAACAAATCAATGTAATAAAATATGCATAATGCACAAACTTAGGAGAAAGCTGTCCAGAAAATCATGTTTAAATATTTTCCTGAGGACCAGCAAGCCTGACTGCTGTCAGGCTATTCCAAAGCACAGCCACTACAACAGAGAAACAGCACCTTCCTCTTCTAGCTATGCCTAGAAAAATATCCACATCGAAATAGATCTAAGTAGGTGATACATGGAAAGCAGTGGGCAAAAGCTTTGACCATAGTAAGGTTCAGATGAGTCTGCTTTGTTTTAGAAATAGTTGATCATTTTAATATTAATCTACTTTACTTAGGTAAAAAGAAAAGATGTTTTGCTTCTATGAGAGAAAGCAATGTAAGATGTAAGAAGGCAGTTGCAACCCAGCTGATCTTCTGAACTTCTCAAGTCAAAACAATGATGTGGTCTCAGACCAGAGATATTGTTGCTTTTCTCTTCTGACTACTATTTCTTTCAGAATCTGTATAGATTTATAAAATTGCAGCAAGGATGATTCAGATATATAGCATTTGGAAAGAAGTGGTTTTTATTCCCAAATAAAATGTTGTTTTCTTTTGCTTTTCAGTGTATGCTAGAAAAAGTTGGGAACTGGAATTTTGATATCTTCCTTTTTGACAGGCTAACAAATGGTAAGATTTCATTTGTTACTTTGAAGATATTACTTTAAAAACCGAGCAATTGCTGTGTGTGTATATAAACTCATTTAGATTGTTGGGCTACCAAAATAAATTGACTAATATTCTACTTCTTTCAGTCTGGTAACCTGGTAATTAGTTAAGTATTGGGCTTATAGAGTTGAAAACAAGTTTTCTCTTTAAACTTACGTTGGTATTTCTCACTTTACATGCAGGATTGATAAGGGAGTGTGCACACATGATTGTCTCCATGTGCTTGTGTGGGACAGGCTATTGAAAAAGTGTTCATATGTATAATCTTTTTAATCTTAAAGCAATTATTGAAGCAAATATTTTATAGTCTGCATTTAATGGAAATATTGGCCTGTAGTTCTTTATTTGTGTTAAATCTGAGTCTTCTTTTGAAGTTAAAGCAATGTAGGCTTCTGTCCACATATCTGTTATCTGGCTTATTATAAATTATATTATATATATGTATATAATATAAAGAGAAATTAAGCCAAAACTATTCTGTTATATTATTACTATTGTTACCAGTATATGTATTAATATTTCTTTTTGTTCTCTCTTCGTTTTTCTTTTGTAAATAATATACCCTAACAATACACTGCATTCAAAATATTAAACATGATTTCTTTTTGTATGTATATTTTTAGGAAACAGTTTGGTCACATTAACGTTTCACCTGTTTAATCTTCATGGACTTATAGAATACTTCCAACTAGATACAATGAAACTACGCAGATTTTTAGGTAAAAACTTCCTAAATTCAAACATTTCCATTAAATCTTTTTTTTAAATGCATTTCACTATTTTGCGGCAATCCTTTTCAATAAAATGAGAAAAATATCTATATTATGGATTGATAATTCTTCATGAATATTATCTAACCTGAAAAAAGAAAAAAAGAATTATGAAAATAGGGAAAGTAAACCAAAAAATGAGATGATTATGTAGTCCTGGATATTTCTTTATAGTGATTTTCCTAGATGTGTGCCAATATATTTGGCAGATTTTACAGGTAAACTCATCCTACAAAGATTAAAAAAATGAGCTTTTTTAAAAAAAAGTAGTTTGCAAAATATTACTGAGGAATTGGAAGGCAAAATGTATACCTTGTCTTTAGTGGTTGTTAATAATGCTGGCTAGTAGATTACCACTCTTCTGCCTTAACTGCAGAGTAATTCTAATTACTGCAGGTAAATTAAGGGTTGATGGCTGGCATTTTCCAGTACTGTAATACTGAAGTTGAAGTGATTAGAAAAACAGTAACACTCACAACGGAAAAAATCTGGATGTTTTGCAGCAGTTGTGCTATATAGTACAAAATGAAACACTTCACTAGAAAGGCCTTTGTGCTAATGTTGCACTTAAATCTGCATATAAATATATGTTATATACTAGCATTCTCTGGTAAATTAGTCACTGAAAAGTGTAGGATTATACAAGTCAAATAAATTAGGTAACTTATTAAGGCAAAAACTTCCTTGAGGTAGATACTGTACTTGGTGATTACACGAAACATTTGCAGCAATATGGAAACAGCTGTTTTTTACTGCCTTCTGGGATATAACTTGTCTTTTTGAATACTTTAAGATTTCCTTGTTTGAAGATTTAATCATGGCTCCCTGTGCTTGGTTTTTAAATCAATTTTTTGTTAGATGCCAAGTATAGCAAAATAATACATTCTTGATTATAATAAGTTAAAAAGAAGTTTGGGGCCATTTATTGTCAGTGTGCATTCCCTGAATGTGAAATTATTTTTCTCTAACACCCTCCCCC
>JANHFK010008877.1:47684-58376 GCA_036250565.1 Sibynophis collaris | reverse complement strand
ACTTTGCTGAAGTGGTGGTGGTGGAGGCAGGGGTGGTGGTGGTGGTGGTGGCGGCGGTGGTGGTAGGACAGAAAGGGATGCAGAAGAACCTATTCCAGCTGTAAGAACAATGTACATTTAAACATGCTACAAATATCTTTTAATTTTTGTTTAAAAATGTAGCCATTATTGTGATTATCAAATAGAATCAGCACCGGATTGCTATCATGTAACACTACTATATTCCCTTTGTTTCCTGAAAGTTTCCATTTTTTAACACAAAATATAATGAAAAAGGTGATGCTTCTTTTAAGAAAAATATATAGCTTAGCTGTAAATGGTTATACTGATCCCAGTACTGAAACAGCTTTCTAATGTATGGAGTTTGTTTATTACTTTTCTATAGTGCTGAACAAAAAAATAACTTCTGTTTACAGATAAACAGTTTATTGTGTTTCCATTCCTGTTTCCTGTCTAGAGATATAGCTGTTAAGACTGATAGATGTACATAAAAACATTAAATCACAGAAACATCATAAAGCAATGGAGAAAATGATCTCCCCACCACCACTCTCAGCACTTTGAACTTAATGCTTTTCAGTCAGCAATTATAGAACGAAACAGTGTTTGTATACTATTCCCCAGGAAAATAACATGACATTGTTGGGTAAAAGGAAAATTGGAAACATAGGCAAAAAATTAATTATCAGATGTGTCAACTGAACCTTTCATAAAGATATTTTTAGATACTCTATAAGAACAGTCATACGATAAGTCTCATTTTAAGAACTTCCAATCACAATGTTTACGATTAGCAAAAATTTGTAATACAAATCCCAAGATCACCTTGACTCAGATTTCTACAAGAGTCTAATGTAACTTTGCCCAACCCACTTCTACTATTACTCTTTCCAGTGCACTAGATTACACTTTTCATCACATGCACTCAGCAAAGTATGCTGGTTTACAGTTCTGGGTGTTATTATCTACCACAAAGGGAAAGCAATAAGTTGTGGAAGGCAGGCTCAAGATCATATGTGCAGATGGGGACCAATAGAGAAGAAAGCCATTCCGGATCTTTCATGTTAAGGTGAAGAGAAAGACTACCACAACTAATTTTCTAAAAATCATAATTTATACACCAAGGATATTTGCATCTGAATCTAGTATTTTTTGACTAAAGGCATAACACTAAAACTTACTAACATCGAGGAAATGACAATTTAATACCTGCTGCTAAATTTTGTTCTTGTAGGCATACAATTTTGGCTATTTGTGCTCTTAAATTAGCAAGCTCATTTTCCAATGCATTTATTTTCTGCAATGCTTCGTCATTTTTGGCTACTGCAATTTTAGAGTCTTCCATTTCTTGTGATTTCTTGGGCAACGATTCTTCGGCACTTGGGTCTCTTCCTGCGGAGCCTTCACTTTTAAGGAATGGTTGGGATTTTGACCAGCCTTCTGATCTATAATAAAAAAAATAGTTTCAGTTTTTTTCATCATGTAGCATAATTCTCTGCAAATGTAGAATGCTGTCTTTGCCATGTTTGTATTTAAGCAAAACAGTATTTAGTTCCTGTAAACATCATTAAACTATGCTGTGTTCTATTGGAAAGAAGGTGAAGGCAAAGGGTTCATTTTTGTTCCTTGGCCTTCAGCACAGAAAAGTTATAAATCTAATAGCATCTAGAGAAATATAAATTGTATTTTAATTATAAAATGCTTTCATGAACAGATAGTTTAGAAATTAAACACAACCACTGTTTTTCAATTACTGTTATCTGCAAACAGTGCAGAAAAAAATAATCTATACAGATATCATTAATATAATGACATTTTTATGATGTCTAAATTGTATTATAATTTCTTGGGTCTATGTGAGCTTTAAAAGATGTCATACTCAGATGGTTAAAATGTCACAAGACTTCTTTTTATAATATTGCTTTCCTGATTGTTCTCTAGTTTCTTCTACCTTCATAACTGCAGCAACTGCTAAAGCTCCTAAAGATCTTGTGTAAACACTTTTCCTTCTGTACTAGAACTGCCGTCAGTGTCAAGGTTTTTTCCCCTCCTCCTTTCAAGGGCTTTCACTGTACATGACTTTACATAAACCTACTTCACAGTAACTAAAAGTAGGAGAAAATCAAATAGTATTTTATCAGGGCTTTCATTTTTGTATTTCTTTTGCTTCGTTATTTTTAAAATTAGTTGTCAACTTCTCTGGATAGAGCCAGAGTATTACAAATCTAGCCAATATATAAATTCACATGTTGTCAATACTGGAGTATCAATAGAATACTCTTCCCCCTCCTTTTACATGTAAACAGGCAACAAAGATCATCATTATGCCAAAAACAGTTGAAAAGAACTGGAAATAATCTAGATACAGGAAGTCTTCCAGTTACAACCATTTGTGTAATTACCATTCAAAGTTATAATGGCAAAAAAGTACCTTTGACCAGTTCTCACACTTATGACTATTGCAGCATCCCTATAAGTCATGCGATCAAACTTTGACTGCTTGACAATGGGCATGCATTTACAATGGTTGCAGCATCTGGGGATGCAGCCTTTCGAGGGAACTTCTGACAAGCAAATTTAATGGGGAAGCCAAATTCATTTAATGACCGCATGATTCATTTAACAACTAGTGATCTGCTTAACAACCATGGCAAAAACGGTCATTAAATTGGTCATTAACAACTTAACATTCACTTAACAACTGCCTTGCTTAGCATCAGACATTTTGACCTTAATTGTGGTTGTAAGTAGAGGACTACCTGTAATTATTTCTTTAAAATGGATTTTCCTTTCCTAGAGTTGCAAATAGCATTTTTATTCTTTCTCATAACTCATTCTGGCTAAAATAATGCTGGACATCTATTTGTTGTCTACTACCCAGATATTTTGGTACTAAAATAGGAACATACTATAAAAATATATGCTTATACAAGCATGAAGTTATTGCATAAACAAAAAGGCTATATAATAAAACATATTTATTACATTTTAAAAAGAATCCCTAAACCTTGTTAAGATTTTCTTCCTTGATCAATAATATTGGCCAGTTTTCATGTTATCAGAAAACCTGATCGTCAAACTGTAACCTCATAGAAATTGGTTAGTGGCCTTGGTCAACAGGTTATCTATGAAAGCTTAAAGAACCAGTAATAGAGGATATGCTTTGAGAAACATACCGGAACCGTGTAAAGACTTTGTCTCCTTCATTATCTTCTTCAGCAACCCACCCTACATCTACAAGGGAGAGTACCGCATCTTCTTTTAGTTGATTAGATTGAGTGCTTTCTGCATGCTGAGAAGTAAGCTAGATTGATTGGATAATGTTACATATTAGACCAACTGCCTGGATCAGTATGATATCACTATAAAGGTAACGCAAAGATAAAATACATAGTGCAATCATGAATAAATGGAAGGGAGAACAAGTTTATACCAGAGTTAAAAGGTTTCAAATTTGGCATGAATCCAATCTAAGACATCTAAGGAATGTACTACAGCATTAGCATTTCCACTGTTGTTTCCTAATACTGTACATGGCATAACACACAAATTGGGTACTACATAGCAAATATCTAGCTGCAGGTTAGGAAATGTACATATACTAAAGTTACATGGGTGAATAATCTGATTAATTTCAAACTATTTCTCATTATATTTGGATGAGAAACGAAAGACAGAAATTAGTTTCAGTGAAAGAAACTCCAAATCTTACACTAATTGTTGGTAAATGTTATTTTACTGTACTTGTTTCCAGATTTGCCAGCCCAGATAAGGAGGCATCAAAAGTACTTAAAGGGTAAGAACTACTTTCTAGAAATGGCTGAAGTTAATTCTCAATACTGTAAGGTTATATCTATCAAAAATCACACCTATGTTTCCTATTCTACAGCGTTTAACAAGAGTATTGTCACTGTGACTAGTCTGGCCAATATTGGATCATTGTGACATAATTTCCAAAAAGGACGAAAAGCATATCACCATGTATTTTAATAGTTTAACACTTTATTCAGAGACCATTTTATGGTCATGTAAAACTAGAACATTTATATATGCAAGTATTGTAAGTGGATTAGAACGTCTTGCTTGATTATTATTTCAGACTTCACTTGTTTTTTTGGAGGCCTGCCATAGGACAAACTCAGAATTGCCTTTTGTCAGGCTTTAAACTAGATAGGCAACTAAACCCAAACATTGTGAAAAGATTAAACTTGGGGCAGCAAAATAAGTATCTAAATTCCCAATCTGCACTTAAAATATCTGGCTAACTATACTAATTAAATCCTATATGCCCTATTGAAAGTAGAAATCCAAAGCATATTTATCTTGAAGAAAAGTTTAATTTTTCAGCAAGATTTTGCTGTTAGGGTTCCAAAAATGACAAAACGGTCACTGCCATTAAAGATCTTTAGCTCATTTTCAATGCACAAGAAAATAAAGAATACAGAAGTTAATTAAGATTCTTAACAATCAAATTTGTATGTAAGTAAATACCAATAGTTAAAGTGAACTTTAGTGAAAAAAGAGAAGACTGACTTACAGTCGGCTCAGTGCACGATCCTGTGATATAACAGCTAGAGAGCAAGAAAGGAAGAAAAAGGGAAAGAGAGAATGCTATAGAAAAGTTTCAAGAAAGCATGAAGACAGCCGTGATATTATTAGGTTTATTTAAAAAAAAAACCAGCAGAGTTTATTCTGCCATTATTCAGAAAACTATAGCACTTTTCAGCAAAGGACAGGGACAGATCACTTTTTTGGTCTAACAACTATTTTAAATATCAAGCATGTGATAACTCAAGGACATTGTATCTTTGTAGTCTCTTGGGCTAGGTTTTAAATTGAATTTATGCCCATCATTAAATTTGGCATTTCTCTTTGGTGAATGAATTGGTGAAGGCTTTCCAGAGAAAAGCGTTGATTAAGATAGAAGATATTATTTCTTATTCTTTTATTCCATAAGCAATATTTTGAATCAATTTCTGCCCAGGTTTTATAAAAAATATTCAGAAGTCACTGACAGCTTAGTCCAGTAATATCATGAAATAAATATAGCTACAGATAAAATAATAAGGAAAGAAATATACAATATTTTATCCAAGAAAAAAAGGACACGATGATATTCACATATCTTACAAAATGTTTCAAAGCTGCTTAAACTATTGTGTAAATATATGATTTTATTCTTGAATGCCTTTTCCCCTCAAAATCTATATAATTCTATATAATTCAATGTTATTGACATTTGAGTGCAATAGAAATAAATAAATCATGACCAATCTTTCCAAAAATATGTTCTCCCTCCTACTTTCAAATATAACAGATTAGTTTTACTATAAATCACAATGACTGAAAAGTCTTTTCACAATTCATTACTTAGTACTGAAAAGTAAGTTCTATTTAAAATACATGGGTTGTCATAAGAAAATAAACCTAAAATTAAAAATATACTGAATTTGACCTTTGCGTGATCAATGGTATTCATAGTTTGCCATTTTCAACATAATCACAAAATAATTTTACAACATTCTTATTTTGAAGCAGCTATTTTTAAATCAGAAAATGCTACCATTTTTTCACCTTTTAAATATGTTGACATTTCTCCTACCTAAGTTTTGTTCCTTCTTGATGCAAGTGTGTGTGCATCAGCAGTGCCCTAAACCCAACTATCATTTTTTACAATTTTCTGGCTATACAATTTTCTTGCACATTTCTTCCAGGTTTTTTGGGCAAAAATATAAATAGGAACCTGGGGGTGCAGTGAATATTGTCCAAGTACATACTAAACATCTAAGAAAGAGAAAAATATCTAATTGCCATTTACTTAATCCACAAGAGGGAAAAAATAACATTCACAGATGTAATTACTTAAGCTGTAGACAAAAGGAGTCCTGTTTCTACAATAATTTACAGAATTTTAGAGCCAACCACTAACTGTAAAAATTATAATGAAACCATGTGGTTCTATAGCAATTATCTTAAAGTTAATGCAAGCTGGAATACTCCACTACAAAAAGAATCCTGAGGCAACCTCCATCTCAGAATGCAAGACATACACTAATTGCCTATGTACAGTTTTGTCTTTGACTTTGTAAGCTTTATTGTATATAGATATATCCCATAATATCCCATCAGACTTTGCTTACTATTTCCAAATAATTATTGTATCAAAAAACTCCACAATTATCAAATGAGCTTGTGTGGATTTTTTAGGCTGATATTTTCTTTTCCAGACTGATGCCACTGAAGCTTTAAGTGGCAATATGTTGCAGAATAAATATTTTGTAAAGTATATTTTACTCTGAAGATTCAGAGTAAATTGATAGATTCAGGAAAGTTTTAAAGAAATAATAGCATGCCAAACCAGTCAAGTTAATGGTCTACTCGGAAGAGAAAGTATTTGCATTAAAGTATCATATGAAAGCAGTTTTAATAACTGTTCAGTGGAACTTGCAAATAAATTTCATAGCTTATCTCTGGAAAGCTTCACACTTCAGTTTTGTTGGCTTTATGGGAAGGTGGCTATACAGATGAGAAGAGTTTTCTTTTGTAATTCAGGATATACAGATTGAACTTCAAAAACTAGTAAGGCCAGGATATAACATTTCAGTTCAGTTGCATTTAAAATAAAATTTAATAAAAATAATTATCTAAAGTTATATAATAAAGTCACATCTGTTTCTATCCAATAAAGAAATTAGAATTCAGCAACAACTTTAGTAAATATCTAGGATTGTGTATTTGTTTAAGGAGCTCTGAGGAACTTCTGTTATAGTTTCATTAGTTATTTGAATTATTTTCTACTCTTATCAATGAAGACTTCCGGATCAGTACATCCAATTTATCAATCCATGTCATTTTCATTTAATTAAATTTTAACTTTTAAAATTAATATAACTACTTTTTTGCCTACAGAAATAATTTAATTGGGGATGGGTAGGGGTGTCCCTGTTTTTGGTTTCAAATTGACAAAAAGTAATTTATATCCACAGATACCACAGACCCAGATTTTTAGGTCTTACTAGTTTTTATAAATCATTTCTTACCTGAAACTGAACCCTCGGACATTGTATCAGAGAAAGGTTGGAGCCAATTTTTCTTACAATACTTCTGTTTGGGCCATAAGTTTTATTTGACCAAAGCAACTGAAAATTAAAAAGTCTGTGTCAATATTACTTTACTTTGAAGTTTTACATACAGTTAAATAAACTCAGGAAAACTATTTTTTATATAAACACGCGTCAAGTTGCATTGTAAGCCTGTATATATAGAAAACAGATTTAAAATTTAAGATTTATTTTATTGTATAATTCCCAGTCATACAAGTGACATGGGCAGCTATATAAATTTGATAAAGTGGCACAATATTCTGTCCAATAACATTTGAATGGGCTCACAATCAGTATCTCTCTTAACCAACAAAATTATTCTAATTATATTTTATAATGCAATGAACTATTCCTCAAACACAAACCAGAGAACTTTAGGTATATTCCAAAATTCAGTTATATTTAAATCTTATGCTGTGTGTTCATGTCCTTTTAATGTTATTGGCATTTATGCATGTCATTCCCTATACATTATTCAGATTTTCAGTTTTTACATATATATCACTGTAATAATAGGTATACTTACTGATTCCATAGTTAACCCAACTTGCATAAATATCACTCTAAATAGATGCTTAATCCAGGATATCATATAGATTACAGTAAAGCCTTCAGTAATTTGTAATTTGAAAACCTCAGCTTGCTAGGAGGTAGAAACTCCATAGTCAGCCTGGAGAGAGAAAAAAATACTTAAGACAATATGCAACTGTTTCAATGTGAGAATTTATCTCAAAATAAATATAACAACAGCTAGAGTTCTAACATTTTTCATCAAAAGTATATAACTGATAGTTTTAATTATACATCACCTTTAATTAATTAAACACCATATAGTTGTATTTTAATATTCAAACAGGAAAAAAGGTTTGAAGGAAAAAAACAGAAGCAAGAACCAATTGTATAAAAAAATGCACTTTTAAAGTTATATAGGGTATACCACAAGACAGAACCCATAGACCAATCACAATATATTTTATTATTTTTTCAGATTAAAATGTTATTGTATTTAGGAATGTTCAAAGATCACACTTCAAATGAGCACAAAAATGATAATTAATTCAATTATTTAATGCATTTTATATAATAAATTGTCTATAGGACCAGCTATGGTACCAGCAACTGAAAACAAGTATAATTTTGAAAGTACACTGCATTAAAACATTTAGTATATTTTAGGTAAATAATATATTAAAAAGTCTGTAGGGTGAGTGTGGCAGTACCTGGAGATAGCAAAAGAGAAGAGAATACTGCATTACAAACTTGTTTTAGTTGATGGTTAGTTTCTCCTAGCAGAGGAAAAATAGATTCATTTAGAAAGGCGGTTCCTAGTTTTAGCTTTATTGCTTGTAGCGGGTTTTAGAAGCTACCTTGTTCTGTTCAGTTGTCAGTTTCTCACCTGGGAATAGCAGTTCATGATATATGCTTCACAGTTGACATTTTAAACATATTCCTTTAACCTGAAATAAAAATATAGTATTTGTTCTTAAAAAGAAGTATTGACATTAACTAGATTTATCTTAGATCTTAGAACTTCTCTTAGATTTATAAATCCTAATAATATTAAAACGAGAACTTACATTGCTAAAATGTATAATTTTGTATAATTATTTTGTAACAAATACAATCAAGCTATGTGAGAACAGTAATGTACTACTCCTACAAAAAGAATAAAATAAACTAATGTGATTTGTTCAGTAATGTTTAACACTGACAAGATCAAGGGCAATCAGTAAGTGTCAGCTACTTTGTTTTGGCTACAAAACAAATTAAATTATTTTTTTATTTCTAATTTTTACTTTGCAGGTATGTGGGTTCTGATAGTCTAGTTGTAAAATTAAGTTGAACCAGACAATTACATAGTTTTTTAATGCTAAGGACATAACATTTAAAGTAGATAAGTTATTATTTCCTTTTTGAAAGGAGATCCTATTCAGTTGTGTGCAAGCCTGTTTACAAATATAGAATCAACTAAATTAGTAAGATGTCAGCCTATCATTAATAATGAATTAATAATGAATAATGCACCCTAAATTTTAAGATATTTTTTCCATTTAGTTCCTAAATTTAGAATCCAATATTTTGAACTTTAAGGAGTTATTAGAATGCTTCTTTTCATAGGACCTTTATGAAGCCAGAAAAATACTCTTTCTCTCATTACTATCTATTGATTTATACTGAAGTTGTACTGTTGACTATGTGTCAACAACTTGGTGTCAACTATAAGCAAACCATGATAAGATTTTCTCCATGATGATCTTTCCCTAATCTAGTTTTTCAGGTTTTCCAGTGGTGTAATTGCACCCATTAGGAATTGTTTCTATTTATTATATTCTATTATAAAACGCATTTATTATTTTGGTTTATATTGTGTTTAATTTTAATTAACTTACACTAAGCTTAGTTAACACATTTAATACAACTATTACTAGCACAAGGCATTTTATAAATTGCTAACAAAATGACTAATGTAGCCGTTAACACCTTTTTGTCCATTTCTATGTCATATGAGCACATGACCATTCCTTGGTAACTTTCTATTTGTCTTTGAAGTAACTTAATTGTGGCATAATCAAACAAATTACTGAGCCAGAGGTTATAATAATTAACTATGCAAAATTATTGGTTTTGCACACGATTGCTACACATGTTGCAACTCTATAATTTTAATTTATGGAAAAACATTTTTGTTGCAAATACAATTATACTGGTGTCGAGCGAGTATCAGTATGTAACATAAAAAGCTATATTCTGCCAAATCAGATTATTTTCTATCTAGCTCAGTTTAGCTGCAGGTTCAGTGTCAGAATAGTTTTATGTGATGTCAGTTATTTTGTATCATTCCCTATTGCATCCATTTAACTGCAGAAACCAAATATTGTGATTACAGAGATTACAGACAATCCTTGTTTAGTGACTGCCTCACTTACTAATGATTCACAGTTGCAATGGTGAAAAAAGTAACTATGAGCAATCCTCATATTTATAACGTTTCAGGTTTGTAAAGCAAAGGAAAGCTGAAGTAAGATCGTGTGATGGTGAGTGATGGTTTTACTTAGTGACTTCACTTAATGACTAAGCTGGCGGTCCCAATGATCACTAAATGAGATCGTGTGTATCATGACCCTATTTCCCACAATATTATTGAATGCAACAACACAATTTTCCAAACATCACATTTTTTAATATTTTCAAAATATACTTCAATATATTAACCACCAAGTTCTGAAGCATTTTGACTATACATGTCAGATCATGAACACATTTTTATAACAATGAAAGTAATATAATAGACATAGCTAATGTCAGAGATGAGCAAATTTTTAGTTTTTCCCAGAGAAAGACTGCAGTGGGAGATGATTCAAAGTGGGTAAGTGATGTGTTAACCATGTAGGAAGGATTTTAAAATCTTTTTGAGGAAGAGAATCTTTTTAAGTGTTCAGGAATCTTATTTATTTATTTATTTATTACTCATTTATATACCGCCCTTCTCTCGAGAGGCTCAGGGCGGTGTACAGCCAAATATAAAACAATACAACGCAAAATTTAAAAGAATTTTAAAACAATATATTAAATTAGGCCTAATTAGTTA
>JANHFK010008877.1:0-10050 GCA_036250565.1 Sibynophis collaris | reverse complement strand
TTTTTTAGGAAGTATGCACATAGTCCATCAGGTCCAATAGATAGAGATGGTTTTAGTCTTTGTAGTGCCTTTTCAACGTTATCCTTTGTGAAATCTATTTGTGATAGATCATTGTAGTTATTAATGAATTAATGTTCCTCACTATTGATACAGTAAAATAAAGGAAACGACCATACTTTGCTGCAGGAAGCTCTTTTCAAAGCTTTGCTATTCCAGGAATCCAGGGATAATTTTAACAATACATTAAACTGTTTTAATGCATTTCCCCTTTCAAAATGTTTGAATACCAAGCTTAGTTCTGAAGGAACATAAAAATGACTGTGTCACTTGCTTTCAGACCACATGCTACTTCATTCCACTTTCAAACACATTTGTCATTTTGTGAGTGGTCTCTGAATTTGGTAAATAAATGAATAAATATTGGAAATTTTATTAAGAAGTGATTGTTGCTGCTGATTGCTTCCTGATGCTGCTGATTGCCTTTTCTGTATTTCTCTCTCTGATCTTATATGTTAGGGTACGTATATGGAAGCCAGTCCTAGAAAACAAGCTGTGTATGGGACTTTAGTTAAAGAAAGGGAAAAAGAAGAGAAAGGAAGAGCCAAAAATAAGGACAGATTTTGAGCGTCTCCTGAGAGCTTGTGACCACTGATAATAGCCCATTCTATGCAACTGAAACATTGCTACTTGGTGATCTATCTGAGGCAGCTTCAGGAAATAAATGATGCAGCCATCTCCTAGAGCAGTATTGGCAAACCTTTTCGGCACCGAGTGCTGAAAGTGGAGCGCATGCACGTGGAAACTGGAAGAGAAGCCACCCAGTGCGCATGCACATGCCAGGAACATGAGCTTCTGGTTTCCGGTGCATGCATGCGCACTGGACACCTGGTCTTCCGGTTTCTGGTGTGCATGTGCATTTGAAGACTAGCTGGCCGGTGTGTATGCACGTGCCGGAAATTGGAAGGTCATCTTCCTGGCACTAGCATGCATACCGTGCAGCTGGTCTTTGCGTGCAGCTGGTTTCTTCCGGTTTCAGATGTTCCCGCGCAGCTGGCTGGCACACCAGAACCTGGAAGAGCAACGGGTGATGGCTCACATGCCCGGAGAGATGGGTCTGCGTGCCACTTTTGGCATGCATGCTATAGGTTCATCATCACGGTCCTAGAGGGTAATTTCATTGGGTGAGTCACCAAGAGGTTGGTGGAGATAGTCAAAGAAATTAAGATTAGAGTTAATATTGGGAGAAAGCAGTTGTTTTTGTTTCTACATCTGAGGAATCTGAAGACAGAGGGAAGGACTTTCAACCTACAGAAAATGTGTTAGGTTTGTTTCCCTTCCTGAAGATGACAAGAATTTGCACGTGCTGCAAAGGGAAGCTGAGTGTCTTTGTGCAAAAGAAGATGAGATGGCTAGGAACAAAACTCCTACCATCCACATTCTCCATTTTATCAGCTTCATAAGGAATTCTTCAAATGGACATATGAAGTATATGAAGAGAGTCACTGGAATGAAGAAAACTCTCAGAAGATAGAGAGACAGGATACAGAAATGGAAGAATGTGACAAAAAGGCCCAAATGTGTCAAAATGTTTTGAAGCTTCAGAATAGATTCCAGGGCCTCCTACTGATAATATTTCTAGACCACTGGATGAAAAGCAACTCTTACAAGCTCCAGGGCTTGAAGGGAAAAACAAAATGAAGAGCAAGACATGATTAGGTGGGGAAAACTGGAGAGCCCCTGCTGAGTTTTTAATGAGTTTGATGATAAAGAGCAACAAATGCATACCTACATAACAGTACATATATAACGAGAGGAACTAAAGCAGTAATTAATCAGCAATATAGTCCATCAAGAGAAGTATACTGCCTTCCTAGGCCACATTCAGGATGTGAGAGAAAGGCTCCCAAGACTCTTTATGTCCATGATAATTATTGCTTTCCACCCACCCATGTGGGAACAATTGGCTAAACAGATGGTGCAACAGAAACCATTCAGTTTCCTCAATAATGAGACATGATTGTGAGCAGAGGGATTTCTGCAAGCGATGGGCTGCCCTTCGTGAGGACTGAGGAGAATGTTTTTGACAGATGTCTTGCAAACCTAATCCACAGGTGATTTTAAAATGAATCCTATGGGTCAGCAATATGATTATTCAGTAAATAATGCACCGCCAAAAACAAGAACACGTATGGGATACAGAAGATGTAGAGATGCTCAGTAATGAGCACCTCAAATTCATAACCTGGGACTGCATTGTCTCCATACCAATGCACAGAATATACGGAACACATCAGAAGAACTAGAAGCCTTGATTCAGGACAATGAGCATAATTTATTAAGGATTACTAAAACCTGGTGGAACAGAAATAATTGAGTGAATGCAAGGGTTGAAGAGTTATTCAAAAGGAAACACCAAAGATTTTATTTTATACAGTACTAAACCAAAAGCAAAACTGCATAATGGCCTCCCAGAGCAGATTACCCTTTCTGGGAAGAGAGCCATAGTAATAATGGGAGACATCAAGTTCCTGGATTTCTGTTGGAAAAACCAATTCAGCCAGGACTGCAAGCATTGGAAATATTCCTCAGTAATCTTACTTACTTACTTACTTACTTACTTACTTACTTACTTACTTACTTACTTACTTACTTACTTAATCAAGTACGACTCAAGGTGGCTTACAGAATATAAAAACCACATTTAAAAACAGTAAAACTAATAAAAAATCAAATAAATTAATGTAATAAAGTCATCTCACATCCCCCCACTTTCCGTCCCAGCAACAGCCGATCACACGAGCCATTTAATGGGTTCCATCTCATTCTGCGTTCCCCAGGCATGCTGGCAGAACCAGTTCTTCAGCGCCTTCTGAAAGAGAATTAGAGTGGGGGCTGTTCTAATCTCTGGGGGAATGATGTTCCAGAGAGAAGGAGCCACCACAGAGAAGGCCCTTCTTCTGGGTCCCACCAGGTGTAGCTCACTCAGTGATGGGACCCGCAGCATTCCCTGCCTCCTCAGCAATAATCTTGCTGACTATTTCATTCCCAAAGGCTCAAGAAGAAACAAGGGAAACAGTTCTTCTAGATCTGATCCTATACAATAGGAAGAATTGATTTAAAGAATAGAAACCTTGGGTCCTTAGGACAAAACAACACTTCGGGGGTTAAAATTAAATACTGGTTAATGCATTAGGTATCATCTCCTAGCAATCACATAGACAGGCTTTCTCCAGGTTAGTCAGTTCCCAACCTGGCCCTTTCAATCTCCCAGTGATAGTCTTCATTATGATAATCCATCCATTTTGCAGCTAGTCATCCTCTTCTTGTCTTTGCTTCCATCTTTCCTAGAATTAGAGTCTTCTACAGAGAGTTAGGTCTTCTCAGAATGTGCATAATCACTGTGTCATTTGTGTCTTGAGTGAGAACTATAGGTTGATTTGTTTGATGATCCATTTGATTGTTTTCTTGTCTATCTATGTCATTCTCAAGAGTCTTCTCCAACACAAAGTTCAAAAGTGTAAATACTCTCTCTATTCTATTTTTTTTTAAAGCTCAACTTTCACTTTCAAGGGGTATCAGAGAGAAAACCATTGCCTTGACAATTTTTAACTTCACAGGTAAAAATACATCACATCTGAATACCTTTTCCAAGGCCTTCATTACTACCTTACTAGTACTAGTTTGAGTACTAGAGAGCCGAAATGGTGCAGTGGTTAGAGTGCAGTACTGCAGGCTACTTCAGATCTGCAGTTCAGCAGATCAAATCTCACCGGCTCAAGATTGACTCAGCGGGTAGAAATTGTTGGGGGCAATAAACTGACTATGTAAACCACTTTGTCCCTCTTTATTACATTTTTATAGGTTTCACTTTTAAAACTTCATTGGCGCATATCAGGTTCTGCCACAGTGGTAGTATAGTTCATTTTTACTTACAATTCAAGTTTGAGTACTATTCTAAACTTACTTACATTTATTCCTGACTGCAATCTATAGTATCTCCAGTCCAGCCACAGTTTTTATGGAGTTTTTATGGAGACAACAATTGCAAAATCTCTCTTAAATATAAATCTTTCCAAGTTTTTTTTGGTATTTTTAAAATAATTCCATAGATTAGACAATCTCCCCAGGCATACTCTATCCATTTACTAAATTGGAAAGATCAGATAGTTTAAGTTGTGTTCATAGGTTGCAATGGATTTCCACTCATTCTGTTTGTGCTTCTGAAACTTGAAATATTTTGAAATAATTAATTGTTTCAGGAATAATGTTCCTGCATTATTTGTATTAGTTCTATAAAACTGCATTTTGAGAACTTTTGTTGAGCAGTTATGCTGCTTGACCTCCTCTCCCTGAATTTATTCACTCTCCATTTTTAGCCATTACAATTGAGTCATTTGCTAGATTACTATCCCACATTTTTGTAAGAAGTTCATGATAGCATATACAGTGGTTCCCCCCCCAGATTTTTCTGACAACAGCCTTAGAGGTAGACTGGGCTGAGAGCAAGTGACTGGTCCCAAATTACCCTGTGAATTTCTATCCAAATAGATACTTTCTTTTCTCTGTGGAGAGAAATTAGTACAGATCAGGCCAAATAAAGCAATTTTTTACACAGCAGTGAAAATTCACTGTGTGACTCTGGGACATACTTTCTCGGCTTCACTGGATACTCACTAACAACCTTGAAAAATAGAAAAAAATAATAAAGGGGTAGCCACAAATGAAGCTGAAAGTGGGAAATTCTCCTCAGTGTCCTTTCTGTGTAAAACAAATCTCTACTATGTTAAATAATTCCCTGGTGGCTTGTCTCTCCTCCCGCATAGCTTCAGTTCAGTAGCCTCAAATTATGACATGTGTCCCTGCCTATGAGAGCTTTTGGCTGAGGCTGAACAAGCTTTCTGGTAAGACAGATGTTCAGCCTTTGGATATATAATAGGAAATCCATCTGATGTCTCATCAGTACAAAATCAATGATGTGATTCAACTGTAGAGGCCTTGCATTCTATGTAAACTTCTACATCCATTACTTTGAAAGGGAAAAATTCAAATCTGATTACACAAAAATCCTGGTTGTAATTCATTGATGGAGCCTGGTTCCTTCATTTGTCATTCCCAGGAGTAGAAATGAACTTTCCCCCCTTTTTCAGAATGATCCTTTGCAGCCTTATGTAGAACAGCTATTTGGTCCATTTTTGGATTTGGGGGACTACAATTGACCTTGGTTGATCTTGAAAAAGATTCAGGCCCTGATCTAATTAATACTTGGATGGGTGCACATCAAGAAATCTCAGACTGCAGGCTGAACTAGGAAATTGGAAAAAATGTTCCAGAATAAAGAAATGGCAGACACTTCTCTATTATTGCCAAATAAATTATGTGTCTCTGTAGCATCCCAGTTCAAAGGAATCTGTTTAGAATACATCAGTTCAATCAGAATATCTACAAATGCAGTCTGATGCATATACTTTATTTTCTTCAAAGTTAATATCATCAAGTCATCACTGCAGATGTTACAAGGAAAAAGGTATATATTTAGGATGGAAGCATTATATAAAACAATTATTTCTCTTTTAAACATTTAAGCATTGTGGACAAAATGGTTACACCACTTCTTGGTGTAAAATCATTGCATGGAAATCATTTAGCAAATTCAACCTCTGAGTCAAAAATAAAGTTATCTCAAGCTTAACTAGGGTCTAGTCCAGCAAATTAATACTTTAGGATGTGTTACATTTATCAGAAACTTCAGCAGTTGAGAATAAAGTGTTTTTCTGCCTTGCTATGTTAGTCTTTCAATATTAAAGTTAGTCAACTTTGGTTGTTGTTGTTGTTAGTTGTGAAGTCGTGTCCGACCCATCGTGACCCCATGGACAACGTTCCACCAGGTCTTCCTGTTCTCTACCATACCGCGGAGTCTATTTAAGCTCACGCCGACTGCTTCAGTGATTCCATCCAGCTACCTCATTCTCTGTTGTCCCCCTTCTTCTTTTGCCCTCAATCGTTCCTAACATTAGCCTCTTCTCCAGTGAGTCAACTCAACTTCAGTAATCAGTAGCAAAACAAAGCAAGTAATGTAGAAATAACTATGTTAATAACCTGTTGAAAAGCACTAGAATCTTACAGTAACTGTCCGTAAAAAAGGTTTTAATAAAAACAAGAAAATGCACAACCCCACCCCACCACAACTAAAAACCAATAATATGTCAATTTTACATTATACAGTATACAAAGCCTGGGCTGCTTATGTCACACTGTCAAAGAGAGACAGAGAGAGAGAGATGTCTCCAAAATTTGCCTCGCTTTTGAAAGTCAAGTGTATTGTGAGAGTGTGACTGATTGCTTCCATTCATGATGGATATGAACTGAGGAAGAAAATGGTAAAACTGAACATTCATTCTTTTTTTCATTTCTCAATCTACTTAGAAGTAAATGATGCTAATAAAACAAGTCATAGTTGGCTAACAAGGTAATTTCTCCCCATATAAATCTTGACTGAAAAAAGATTTGTATCCCCTCATATTCACTCATTTCCACATTTCCCATGAGTGACAAAATGTTGTGACCTGGATATTTTTCCCTTGATTGTGAAATCCTTATAAAGCGTAAAATGACATTGGTAATGGATTTATTAATCTTGTAGTGCTGTATAGATTACAAGTTATTGCTGATCTCTTTCTAAAAAAAAGTTTAGTTTCTCTCATGGGATATTATGGAAAAATATAGGATGCAGAAAGAGACTGATGAGGATGCTAGGCTAAGTTAAAAGAGCTAATATATTCTAGAAAGGATGTGGAAATTATTATAGGAAAAGGAGCAGAAGCAGTCATACTCCAAGGAAGAACTATTTATTTATTTAATAGATTTATATAGCTGGTCATCTTAAATATATGACTGAGCAACTTACAACTTTAAAATAATAATGCCCCTTTGGTCTGATTAGATAGAAATAACTGGGAAGAGATGGTCCTGTAAGTAACCTGGTCCCAAATCCTAAAGGGCTTTAAAGTCCTTGTAGCATCAATTTGTGGATGGGATCTAAACTGACTTTACCATGGATGAAATGCTTCTGTTCACAAGAACTAGTAGGTTCATGTGGGGGGGAAAGTGCCAGGAAGACAACCATTATTGATTCTCCCTTTTTTCCAAATCCATAGTCTGTTTCTTGCTCTCTAGAGAGTTTCCAAAGTCCATCAATAGTTCTTTTTTAGTTTAGAGGAAATTGAAGATTGAAGGAAAAACTCCAAAATGTATCCCTCTGTGTTTAGAGACAGTGAAATTCCATTTAATGAACCTCTGAATTCCTTCCTAAATCTTTATGATGGATTCCAGACTTCTTATAAACATATCAAATTTCTTCGGTCTTCAGTATTAGCTGAAGTTTAGTGAGTAAACATATGGAAAAATGGCTCCACAATCAACTAGTATATTTGTTGGTCTAATTTTTTCTGTGCATCAAACTCTTACATCAAACTGATAAAAGATAATGATATGGAAAGAATGTTGATCATATTTACATACAACACAACATTGGATAGATTATTAATACCCTAGAAATAAAATTTTAACATTCCACTTCGTTTTGTTTTCCACAGAAGTACCATGCCCTTACTTTAAAAATGTATAAGAGAAATTGAAAGAAGTTTAGAGAAGGGCAACAAAAATGATCAGATGATCAGAACTTGTTATGTTAAGGGACTAAAAGGTATTAGAATCTCTCCAAGGAAAGGAGAAAGTTTGGATTATAACATACAAACATACTGTAGAAAACTGTTTTGGATTTGCAGCTCTTGGACCAGGATACCATAACAGAACGCTGTGTTTTTCATAAATAACAATGCATGCCTAAAAGGTCCCTTTCTGGGTTCTCTAAACCTCCTAGGTCAGTGATGGATAACCTTTTCCGGACCGAGTGCCCAAAGCGTGAGCACTCACGTGCGAATGTGTGTGTGCCTGGACCCCCAAAATGCAATGCGCGTGTGGCCACTGTGCATACATGCACGGTTCCCTGCATGCACATGTGCCCTGCATGCACATGTGCCCCACATGTGCCCCACCCCTATGCATATGCGCATGGCCCCCGCATGGGGGCTCCCCATGCATGCTCCCATGGCCCTCCTGCATACACCACACATGCGCATTAGAGACGCAAAGACCAACTGGCTGGTGGAAGGCACGCGTGCATGCACAGCAGAGCTGAACTGGGGTGACGGCATGCGTGCCATCAGAGAGGGCGCTGTGTGCCACCTCTGGCATACGTGTCATAGGCTTGCCATCACGGTCTGAGTTCTATGGATAAAGGATATGGCATTCTTCTCAAGTGAAAGATTTCTATCCAGAGGTCAGTTAAGCCACAACATGTTCAACTTCTGAGATGTCTTCTTTCACCAAACCCTATAGAAGATTTTTGTATGTATTCTTGTTTGCATCCAGAGCTCCGTTGGATAGATGGGCAGGTTTAATAAAACAAATAAGGAATACACTTAGATAGGACAGAACATGAAATTTATCTTCTCCAGGAGAAAGCTTTTAAAAGGATGTTCTTTTTAAGGAGGGCTTTCAGGCCCATGCAATTTAGTGCAGGTGGAGCAGTGGTGAAAACCTGCTGGTTCTGTCCAGCTCGCATGGGCCGGTCTTGGCAGCAACACTTGGTTACATATCATGTAAACTTAGCCTTTATGAGAAAATATAATAATCAACTTATTTTTGTTTAATTGCTCTCAATTTCTTAAATTGCTGATGTTTCAAAATAAGAGACAATATTCAGTTTTCTTATTATGTCTGATCTTGAATACCTAAAAATCAAGCACTACTTTTAAAGTATTGTTTTAGAAAATTCTTGAAATTCAAATGAATAGGAAAGCTGCTCTTTAAGGTTGGAAATAAGGTTGGAGAGGATGCATAATTATAATGTAATTCATTAATGAAGGCAAATATGCGTGTCCCAGGATAATGTTGCCGGATCCAAAGTGGGTCAGCCATTGGTTCCCAGTGACTGACCTGCTATACTGAAATTGCCAAAATATCTCATCATTGTTTAAAAATCCAATTTCTAACAATCTGATAGAAAGTAAACACACCATCATGAGAAAGGCAGCAGCTTTCTTTGAAAAGACTCGGAGTATATTGTTATGTAATTCAGGAATTCAAACCTCAGTTATGCTGGGGATTATCTGTTTGAAATCTATCCCTTTGTCTAGGTGGAAAAGTCATACAATGTTCTGTGAAATCAGGCACTGATTTATTACTTTTGAAAGGGCTTAATTTGGTTTTCATGCTGACTTGTTTAGCAGAACGTCTTATCGTAATTGTGTGGGGGACAGAATAAAACCATTTTATACGCCAGGAAAAAAGGAAGCAAATTACTCAAAGTACATTGCTTGATCCAGGTTAGAAAATTGTTCTGTTTATAACAGTTTGATTTACAATAATAAAACATAATAATCCTATATCTAAACAACTATGTGGTAATTTCATCTTAGGCTATTTGTAGGTTTTTTGTTCCAGGCAAGAAAAACTGAACAGAAGTCAGAAATGGGGTTTAATACAACAGAAAAATTGCATCTGAGAAAAAATAGACCAAAAACATGGTTGCAGATATAACATTTTTCCATAAGGACAAAAGATATTTCAGTGTGGCAACCTTAGGACTGGATTAAAGTTAAAATAATTATAGTTCCGTTTCACCATCTGATATGTTTCCATATTATTTTCTCTGACACAGTTTGTAAAATTACATAGTTATCAAAAATGTACATTAAATTAAATAGGCTGTCGGTATCTATAGCTTTTCCAAATTGTGTGAATATAAGAGACAATAGCAATCATTAAAAAAAAAAATCAGCTGCATAGTGTTCCTTCAATTGCAATAGCAATTATGATAATGACCATCTTGATCTTTGAGAAAATTCCATTTTACAATCCTGAATGGACTGAGAAACAGATGATAGGTGATACATTCAAATACAAATACATACAAATATTGCATTCAGTTTTGGTCACCACAATGTAAAAAAGATGTGGAAACTTTAGAAAGAGTGCAGAGAAGAGCAA
>JANHFK010008869.1:20691-32604 GCA_036250565.1 Sibynophis collaris | reverse complement strand
TCCTGCCTAGGCAGGGGGTTGGACTAGAAGACCTCCAAGGTCCCTTCCAACTCTGTTGTTCTATTCTATTCTATTTTGCATTCTAATCAAAGAGAGGAACAATCTGGAATTAAGGAGAAACTTCCTAACAGTGAGGACAATTAACCAGTGGAACAGCTTGCCTTCAGACATTGTTGGTGTTTCATCACTGGAGGTTTTTAAGAAGAGACTGGACAGCCACTTGTCTGAAATGCTATAGGTTCTCCTGCTTGAGTAGAGGGGGCTGGACTAGAAGACCTCCAAGGTCCCTTCCAGCTCTATTCTATTGTAAATATTCTAAAACGGAAGCCATAAAACAGCCATGTAAAAGCTAAGAAATCCTGATTTCTTAGGGGCTCTGGGGATCACAAATTACCTCTCCCTCTGCCAAAGGGAAGCTGGAAAATTCAGTAGGAACAGGTGACCACGAGTGATGGTGGGGATATTCAACAGACAGGACTAAAACTTCATTCTCCCAGCTCTTCAATTTTGCCATTTCTACCCACAACCCAGCTGAAACGTCTCTTGCTTTGATTTCAGTATGAGCCTGAAGGTTTCTATGTGGAATTTGCTATTGTGGAGACCAACTGCTCTGCTCAGCATTCTCATGAGGACCATCATGACTGCCATCCACTAGCACCAGGAGATGGAGTAAGTGCAAGGGTCAACTCCAAGCCTATCTGAGCAATTACCCTATCTATTTCTCTGTCTCTCTCTCTTTCCCTTTCTCTGTCTTTCTCTCTGTCTCCTCTGTCTCTGTCTCCATCTCTGTCTCCTCTCTGTCTCTGCTTCCTCTTTGTCTCTGTCTCTGTCTCCTCTCTGTTTCTGTCTCTGTCTCCTCTCTGCCCCTGTCCCTGTCTCCTCTCTATCTGTGTCTCCTCTCTGTCTAGCTCTCACTAGCCCAAATCCTACACTTTAACCTCTGCACAGCATCAATTACTTCACAATTCGTCCAGAAATAATGCATCCCCAAACTTCCCGTCAACATCTGAAGAAGGATACGATGCCGAGTACTCTAACAAAATTGGGTTGCGATGTGACCGGATTTCTTTAATTCACTAATAGCTTTTTGGGTTCACGTGGAAATACCTTAATGTTGTTGTTTTTTTCTCGCCAGCAAATTGGATTCTGCAGAGCCACTGTGTTTAGATCGCATGCTGCCACTGAAAAACCTAAAGATGAAAAGTATGAGTCGGACTGTATCGTCTTTGATACCAAGGTATGTACGTTAAATACACTTTTGTTCATCCTCCTTCCCCTTTCTCCACACCAGTGCTTCTCATCCTCAGCAACTTTAAGGGGAGTAGACTTCAACTCCCAGAATTCTCCAGCCAGAGGGTTGGGGAATTCTGGAAGTTGAAGTCCACATATCTCTTGGTTTCTTTTATCCATTCTGTCCATCCAAGGGGCTCAAAATTGACTTCCTGTTCCAGCTATAGACTCCCCTGCATTCGTTCACATGAGTAGTTAATCTGATATATAATACGGTTTGTTTGTTTGATTGTTTGTTTGGTTTAGCATAATGCAGCCTTTTATGATTTGTAAACCATAGATTCTTTTATTTACATACTTCCTTTCCTCTGAGATTATTATTTTTATCCTCATCACTACCCTTTGGATTGTAGGTTGGGCTGAGACAGAATAACTGGCTCAGAGCTACCCAGAAATTTATCTAGCCAGGAAGAGTTTGAATCTACTCTCCCCAGTTTAATTCTGGGCCCTTAATTGCTGTGCTATTAATTCAACAAACTGCGGTTATAACAAATTATGCCTTATAATAACAAAAAGAAGAACGACCCTCTGTTAAACTGAAGAACTAACTGCTGTTTTTCAATTTTATTCATTTGACTTCTACTCCAACATACTCACCTACTGCCAGATTAGAGGTAGTCCTCAATTTACGACCACAACCCCAAATTTCTGTTGCTAAGCGAGACTGTTGTTAAGTCAGTTTTGCCCCATTTTACACCCACCCTTGCCACAGTTGTTAAGTGAATCACTGCAGTTGATAACTTAGTAACAGGGTTGTTAAGTGAATCTGGCTTCGCCATTGACATTGTTTGTCAGAAGGTCGCAAAAAAGAGATTATATGGCCCCATGACACTGCAACCATCGTAAACATGAGTTGGGTTATCAAGCATCCAAAATTTGACCATGGGGATGCTGTAACGGTCATAAGTATGAAAAACAGTCGTAAGTCCCTTTTTTCAGGGCTGTTGCAACTTCGAAGGGGCACTAAACGAATGAGGACTACCCGTATTGAAAATATTAAGAGCGGTTTATTTTCTTGATTTTGTTTTTTTTCAATTTTCAGTGGATTTGCTTAGTTCACTTTTGTGTTAATGTGCTGGAAAGTTCAAAGCAGGATAAAATCGCAATAGCACTTAGAGTTATATACCGCTTCATAGTGCTTTTACAGCCCTCTCTAAGCGGTTTACCGAGTCAGCCTCTTGCCCCCAACAATCTGGGTCCTCATTTTACCCACCTCGGAAGGATGGAAGGTTGAGTCAACCTTGAGCCTGGTGAGATTCAAATTGCCTAACTGCGCCACCACAGCTCTTATAAATTTCCTTTGATATAATTTAACTTCAAATTAAAAGCAAAATTATGTAAGTCCACCACCTTTAAGATATGGATATATCCTTTTATAGCTGTCCCTCGCCTATGTCCCTGGCCATATTATGAGGCCATGAGCTCAAGTTTCATTTATATCCCTTTAAAACAGAGATGGTATCGAGGAAACTGGCAGAGGAGAAAATACCTGCAATATCGTAAGAAAATTACTATAATACAAAGAATGGTGAGAAGATGGATTAGCCACAGAAATACAAATACAGTTGCAATTTCAAAAGACATAACCCCCCAAAACGTTACTACTGGAGTAACTAAATTTCAGGTAAGTAAATTTTCAGAAAAAGGATATTGTTTAGGAATGTGCATAAAACACAAAATTGATTTCAAACCCAAATATTTTCTTTTGGAATTTTTTTTCTTCGGCATGCAGTGATCCAGATAAAAGAAATCAGAGCAGCTTGTAATGAAGTTTCTGTTGTTCATAACTTAATTATGAATAAGAGGGCTGATGTGACCTATATTTGATGAAACCCAGCTGGGTTTTTGGCAGGGAAGTGCCCCTCTCTGAAGTGTAGTTCCCCAAGTTTCAGGTGTGGCACCTGAAACTGAAATATTGCCATTTTGTTGGACTTCAAAAGTGTACCGTTTCTATAATAGCTCCTCCCTTCTGAGTGTCAGGTTCTGACCGATGCCCTAATAAAAATAGGAGCCTCAAGCCAGTTTTCAAGGGAAATCCAGTTATTTATTAGGAGCACTATGTCGGCAAGGACCTAATAAAGCCAACTCTGACCCCACCAGTTCGTGCCTTGCCTCTGACCCTGTTCCCCCCTCCGCCCAAGATGTGGCAACAGTCACATTCCCCATTGAAGCAATTTGCGGGTCATAGAAGTCACTCCCTCCAGCCTTTCTTGGTTTCTGTGGAGATGGCCTTGATTTTGGCCGGCTAGAATGTGCGTTGTTTTGACTGAGGTGCAAATTCCTCAATGTAGCTGTGAGGCTTGATTCCCCATCCCCCTGCCTATGACAACTCGGGAGCAGGTTAGAAAGTTTCACGAGTTGACACTGAGGTCTAACAGACCTTACCCTTCTATTCTCCCAGAGAGTACTTAAAACCTGGCTTTTCCCGAGGCAATGGAATAGGGCAACCCCAGGTTGGGATGAAAATATCTGTGCATAAAAGAAATGAGGCTGAGGCATAGGGTTTTTCTGTTTTTATTGTTATTGTTGGTTTTTATAATTGTTTATATTGTTTTATTGTTTATAAATTGTAAGTGCACCTATATGAATATTTTAAAAGAAGAAAAAATAGTTAAATGATTTGCTTATTCTGTTTCAGATCAACTGAGTAAAAACTGCAAACATGGAAACAATTATTTTTCTCTAGGATATTCTGTGAATTAGATCTAAAATCTTGCATATTGCTCAATTGTTATCTGGAAATGTTTTATAAATAGCTCATTATCTACAACTTTCCATTTGCAAATTTTCATCAAGTGACTTACAGATTATTATTTTTTTGAGAAAAACAATTGCCGGAAAAAATAGTGCAATTTATTTTTAATAAACTATATATAGCTTATTAAATAAAGCTATATTCTAGGAAGCTTCTGCCACTTCTTTTATTGCTTAAACATGTAACTTTTCCCTTCTCCCCTTATAAGGCACTGTGGAGAGGATACTCTTGGAGGAAGAAGACTGATACTCCAGAAACCAGATCTCTGCGAGACAGTTTGATCATTGCCAATAAAGAAAGTAAAGAAGAGAAGAAGCTGTATAGTAGAACTGCAGTTGCCATTGATTATCTTCTTAAATATAAACATTTTTCTTATATTCTGACAGCTCTGAAGGATCTGGGTTAGTAATCTGATTCAAGGGCAGTCTTTATTTTTAAATATCAGTATACAAACATTCTTCTATGTACAAAGTGAAAAAACAGGAAAAAACTAGTTATTTTTATCGTTGTTACTTTAGACTTTAGAAGCGTTGGTGTCTCAAATGAAAGAAAATCAGGAAGAGAGATAGCTAGGCCAAAAATAATATGTGTCTGAAAGAAATATTATTTCCCCGCTGGGTTGCTCCCATAATCAATTGCTATACATGGTGCAGTTTAATTCATATGTATGGAAGGGAGGGAATATGATACCTTGATAATTTATCTTGCTTTATTGATAGTTTTCTGATTATCCTCCACATATAAGGCTGAAATTTGTGCAGTTGAGAAGTCCTTACAGGCTATAGAAATCTGGGGTTTAAATAATGGTATGACTAGCAATGTAGAATGTAGTAACTCTAAATTCTAAATAATGTTGCATTTTAATTTTGTGAGCTCAGAGTCTAAACTTCAATAAATAAAATATTATAGTATTAGACTAAGAGTTGACACGTGCAATCAGTTCTGGGGTATCAGTTGTATGAGGAATAGATTGGTCATCAAATTTATATTTCTACAATATATTTTAGGCATTAGTTTGAAAATATATTAATGTTTTTTCTGTTTTTCTCTTCTCAGAGGTTGTTACAAGATTGTCTCCTGTTTGCTGTGAAAATATGGCGCAAAGTAAAGCAGTCTGCACTATTTTTACTTTGATACGGAGCTGCAATAGAAGTGTCCCTAGTATGGATGTTATTAAATATTCTGTCCAAGTCTTGCTTAATTTATCAAAGGTATTAATATATTTTCATGTTTGTTGAAATTAAGCTTTTTATTTTTGTATTATAAAGTTTACAACTGTTATTATTTTCTCATTTATAATAAATGTCAGAATTTAAATTTCAGGTTATATTGCAAATGAGAACTAAACTCATTTATACTATTGAAGCTTATTTCAAGTTCTAAACTGCCAAATAATTCATGCTGTGAAAAGTACCAGTGATACTGGTTTTCAAAAAAATATTTGTGTCTAAAATTGATTAGCATTTCATGTAATGTACTATGATTCAAATTGCAAAAAAATTAATCATTGTTCTTGTAGCTTGTACTTGAACAAAACACTTGATTACAAAAAATTAGGGAAAATATATTTTAAATTAAGGACTAAGCATGTTACTTAGTTCCACATAGTTACTGGAACCGCTTATCAAATAATTTATGATAATGTACCCTTAGTGAGTTTTAGTTGAGTTTAGTATTGTATTTGGAAAAAAAAATATTTGCAGTTATGAAAAAGTACCAGCTAGAAGTACTGTTGCAGTTTCCTATACTGTCAAGATATGGTTCGGAACATCAGTATTTTGAGAGAAATTTACGAAAAGAAAGCCCTGTTTAAACATTTGAAAAGAAATTGCATTTCATTAGGCAATAAAAAATCTTCAGGTTAATTTTCAAAACATTTAAGTAGTAAGATATTTATATGTCCTAGAGGTGGGGGAGGGCAAGATCTTATTTTTGCTAGTAAAAGAAGACACCTAACACCTTAATTAATAAGTTATACTCAATTCATAAGAATATAGATTATAATAGTCATTGCCCTGCCTAAGTACAATCTGTAATTTAAAATATTTGCTAGAATAAACTTAGTTGATTCTGCATATATTGTTTACACTTAACTAACCAATAGACAAGAATGAGTTTATTTGTGCCTATGTATTGATGCTGTAAATCATTGACATTTGTTTGTCTCTACAGTTTCCATAATGATTTCACAAATGATGAACAATTTTTTGAGAATTAACTTACAACTCTTCTCATCTGTTTAGTATGAAAGGACTACTGATGCTGTTTATTCAGTGGAAAATTCAGTAGAAACACTGTTGGATTTACTTCAGATGTACCGGGAAAGACCTGGGGAAAAAACTTCAGAAAAAAGTGGTAGCATTTTTACCAAGACATGCTGCTTATTTGCTCATCTCTCAAAGGACTCAAGAAGAGCTTCTGTAAGTTTTGTTGTTAACCTTTTGGGTCTTCATTCTGTAGGAATTGCCACAGTATATATTCAAATATAAATATATTCAAAAATTGGAATGCAAATTCTTTTTCCTTATTTGGGCCTGCATGCCAAAAAATAGCTAGAACTAGCCTTCAGTTCAGATACAGAAACTAGTACTTAAGAGGTAGCAGTAGTTGCTGGAGGTTTTTTAAAAATAGACATTCTAAAATAAAGTATGTTAGAACGGAATAGTGAGCAAATAGTCCTACTTTCACAGTGAAATCGGTTATTTTAAACTAAAATGTATTTTCTGAGTGCGCAAAATAACAAGTTCACTATATTATTATTTCACATATATCTGGCCAACTAATACTTGCTTATATATAATGATTTTATATAGAATGCCACTGATTCATCTTAAGTACAGCTAATCCTCATTTAGCAACCACAATTGGGACTGACAACCTGGTTGTTAAACAAAGCAGTTGCTAAGTGAAACCATGACTGTGCTTACTTCAGCTTTCCTTTGCTTTCAGACCTGTGAAGGTTGTAAAATGTGAGGTTGCAAAGCTATTTTTTCAACATTTCATTGGCTGTAACTGTTCAGGTACTAAATGAGGCAGTCACTAAATTAGGACAATCCTATAGTTAAAAGCAAATCCTGGATATTAGATTCTAACAATGGGATTTGCTTCTCAGCTATGCTGACAAATTTTAAATGTGCTAAGGGAGATAGGAAGTTGCTTCTTTGGAGGGCTTTATGACAGTTCACTACAGCCAACTCAACATGACCAACTTGCCACAGCCAATTCGCTGCAAGATAACTCGCCACAGGATAACTCGGTGTGGGACAATAGTTACACTAATATCAAAGAAATGGTGGAATAGAATAATTAAAGAAAGGATGCAAAAGAAAGGACAGAATGAAATGTGAATAGCAAAAATTAAAATATTTTAATTTATTTTAAATAATTAAATAGAATTGTTAAATTGTCCTGTGGCAAGTTGTCCAACGGGAGTTGGTCATGATGAGTTGTCCCACCACAAATTGGCAGTGGCGTGTTGGCTACAGCGAGTTGGCAGTGGTGAATTGGCTGCAGAAAGTTGGCTATGGCAAGTTGTCCCATTCCTTCTTTGGGGAATATAGTTGAATGTAGACAATTTCTACTGATCTTTGTCTTTTAGTATATAGATTATAAATATAGATTATCCAGGTAGACTGGATCCCACAACATTTAACAGCCTTTAAAAGTAGAACTTGGCTCAAACTATTCACAATTGGTAGACCATACTACTTTAGGGGATTTTTTTGAAAAATTACTCTTCCTGTTCTGTACAATTCTGTGTTTTACAAAATATGTCTTATTTTAAGTATTTGAATTTGTCCTTTTCTGTGGAGTGAATCCTGAATTTTGTGTAATATAGCCTGAGACTAGCTTTAAAATGAAGTACTTGGTGTAAATGAGGCATACTGAGATTATAGAAAGAACATTAAATTGGTCCAATTGAAAATTTGAAAGGATTTTCAAAGATGTACAGCTGTGAAGTTTCATTGAACAAAATATTATATTTTAACAACCGTGGCTTATTTTTTTAGGAGATTCGAAACAATCATAAAACAGTTGCTAGCCTTCGGAGATTGTTTAAACTTACAGCCCGTAAACATCAAATGGATGTCCAAAGAATGCGTGCGAAACAAAAAAAAGTTGCATACATAAATGGACAGAGTTCCATCCCTGTAAAAACAAAAATAGTTTCAAGGTAAGTCTAAATTGTTGTAACTTTAAATTTTCTATTTCAAATCATACATTTATTTTTATGGATTTTTTTTTTCATCCTATAGGCAGAGGCCGGATTGGGATTTAAGGAAAGATAACATAAGAGAGATAGTTGATCCATTGCAAGCCATTGAGATGGTAGTGAACACACTTGGAATTTCCTGCAATTAAAACCTGGAAGAGTTTATAATTATGACATTTTCAGAAAGAAATGCCCTGGACTTCTTGTATCGATGTACATATTATGCATTTGTTTTATAAAGCTTGTTTACCTGTGTTTGAACTCATCTGTCAGTTAATCTAAACTTTTTATTGACATTTATCTGTTGAATTAATAAAATCTCAAATATTACTTTTGCTAAGAAAAGTGTATACTGTGTACAATATAATATTGTTATTTTATACAAGGTTGTTAGTTAATGTAAAGTGAATTTCTTTTGCTTTAGAGAGAAATTTGAAACAAATATTAACAGCTTAATAGCATAAAATGAGCATGTAATACTTGTTTAAGACTGAGGGTTTGTCTGTGAGAAATTGTATTCTAAAGAACTGAACAGGATTATTAAAAGACAACACCAGAAAATTTTAATTAAAGCTCCAATAGGATTACTTCCCAAAAAGTATTGATTTTTTCCCCTTGCGACACATTAAAATATTTTTTTACATTTTGTTTTTACTAAATAAAATTATTTTCTGGTTTACAAATGGAAAGTAGTTTTTCTTATCCATAGAATTCTTACAGTTTTGCTTTACCATGTGAACCCTAAGTTTCCTATTGTTACTTCATGATAAGTTCTTTCACAAGATATGACTACTAAATGGAAACATCAAAATTATGGGGAAAAACCAATCAGTAGTTGCAAAACTATTCATATTCAGTTCATCCCACACTCTTCAATTACCAGTTTAATTGTCATCTTTTGTATTTTCTTCCACTGATATATTTGATGCCTACATATTCCTTTTTCTGGGGCTGGACCCATATTGTGAAACACTCACTCAGGAGTTTAAGTAAATCCCATAATTTAGTAACAGACTGAAAACTTGTTTATTATGGCTTTTTAATTGTATCAGTTGCTTTGATTACACGTCCCCCACATGTTTATATAATGTTTATATAATGTGATAGATAGATGATAGATAGATAGATTGATTGATAGAAAGAACATAGAAGTTGGTAGAATCCTTTCCTAAATAATTTGACTTCGAATAAGCTTTTGATTTTTCTTCAAACCACAGAAGATTTAAAAGTAATTCCTACATATTTACAACCGCCTGTTTGGTGGTAGTTTTATTGTCTGCCAATGAGTATGGCTAACAAGCCTTTTAGTAAACACTTCTTTTATTTTTTTAATAGTTGATTTCAAAACTTCTTTTCAATAAATTGCATCAGCCTAAGAATTTGACCTATTATTTATTTATTCTCATCCTGGAGGAGCCCAGAAGAATACAAAACAAGATTACTACAATAAAACCAACACTCAATAATTTTACTTTACATTCATAAATAGTTTACAGGGCAATTGAATATCAATGTTTACAATGAACTTGCACCATAGTATTTTTAGTAATAATCCTATCTAGTCGTCTTTATCTTTCAGTTTTAACATTCTAGTAACCCCATCCTTCACTGGTTAAAGAATGCCACCTTGAATGATAGCCTTATATAATGGATTACAATAACCCAAGTGTGAGATTATTAAGGCATGAATCACTTCAGTGTTGGGGAGATACTGTTTAACAAAGTGCAGATTATTATGTATAGGTGTTTAAAAACAGCCTAGAGCTATCCAGTCACATGAAAAACCCTTTAACAGATCACGTAAGCATTTTTTGCATTTTTTTTCACATTTGAATTAATCTTTTGAATTAATGTTTAATTATTATGAATTAGTAATTAAATATTTTACCACACTTTTAATGTTACATTTGTAGAACTTGGAATGGTATATTGTGAAATATCCTAAAGGAGATACTGCCTTCCTACAATTTAGATGTAGATATATATAACTCTATTTGGGGAATAAAATTTCATAGTGAAAAGAAGAATAGTTTTTACCTGTCACTTCATATACCTGGCAAGGCCAAAGAAGTAAAAATGATATAGATTTCAATAAAGTATTTTATGCCAGTCTAGGAGTAAATACAGAAGAAAGTATAATATGAATTTCCCAGCTTGATTAAAGTGAGTTAATTAAGATTAAACCTGAGGCATTTTTGATTGAATCTGAGGCCTCAAATAGTCATTACTTAGACTGAGTAGCTGTTTAAGAAATAATCTTTCAATTTATCTTCTGAAACCTTCCAGTCTGTCATCCTCTCCTATAAATTATTAACTGAACTGCCTTCAGAAATCGAGTAAACTAGCAAAAGTGGGATAATACAAACTTGCCAGGAAACCACTCAGGATGGGGTATAAAAGGTGGATATTTTCATTTCTATTAATGTTTGCTGCAATAAGGAATCTTCTTGCTGAAGGTAAAAATCAAATATATGTTGTGGTTAAAATGTCGTTACTTTTTCAACAATTGTAAGGCAGTAGGAACTGATATCCTAGGTTCAAAAGTGACATGTGTATTATTCCCTTCTGATTACGTCTTTATTTTTAAGAATATATGTAAAAATGTATTATTGCATGCAACTTTCATCCTGAGAGGCTGAAAGTTGTGCTAGCGATCAAAAGATTTAGGATAACAATTTAATCTTAACCAAGTTTTGTGTGTGTGTGTGTGTGTGTGCGTACGAGGGAAATAGTGGTAAATAGAAGATCATGTTTATCGGGATATAACATCATTATACAATAAGCCTCATTACAAACAGTAATTGCATTGTTTTGTAAGATTTTTTAAAGGACTGGTATTTATTCATTAGGTTCTAACATCCTTTTAACAACTTCACTTTCCAGAATGTTTAGGGCTTATAAAGTGAGCAAACCTACATATATAGGAGGGTTTTGTCAAAATTTGAGTCATAAAGTAGAAACAATGATGTATTCAACTGAATTCTTCTGAGCATAGTCACTGATAACATATTTTAAAGACATGAGTTCCAGTCTTTTTTTTCATTTGCCTATTGTCCTTGGTTGAAATGAAGTGGTTTGAAGGGTATATTTTTCATTTCTTCCTACTTGAATATTAATACATTTCTTCCAGACAAAGCTTGTGACTTCCCCAATATAGAAAATGGAAGGATGGCACTATATTATTATAGTTTTAAAAATTATTATTTTCCAATGAAGAAAGGCGAAAAGCTCTCATATACCTGCTTGGCTGGGTATTCAACTGAAACTGGAAGTCAAAATGAAAGGGTAAATTGCACCAATGAAGGCTGGAAACCAGTCCCCAAATGTTATAGTAAGTTCACATCCTTATCTTTCTAATCTGATTAGAAAATAAATGTTATATTCTTCATATGACAAGAAAATTTGAATGTTATATATAAAGTATAGCTAAGATGAGCAATCTGTATATACAATTTGATAATTAAATGACTTGATAAAAAAGTTCCAGATTGCTGTCATGTGTCCATGGGATGTTGCAAATGTGAGCTAGTTGTCAAGCATCTGAAATGTAATCAGTTGACTGTCAGGGTTCCAGAAATCCTCCCTCCAAAAAACGAACTCCAAACGGTCATGTTTCAAAAGTCCATTTATTGTAGAAGAGATACTGGTACGTCTG
>JANHFK010008866.1:201244-211400 GCA_036250565.1 Sibynophis collaris | reverse complement strand
GCTATTGCTTAGCGCATTGTAAGCCGCCCTGAGTCTTCGGAGAAGGGCGGCATATAAATCAAATTAAAATAAAATAAATAAATAAAATAAAATAAGATACTATACCCATAGATGGAATTTTTAAAAAACAGGAATACCTTACGCTTAAAACTATCCAAAAATGTAAGTCTCCCACAGAAATACACTAATACACAGAAACCAAGACTGAGCTCCAAAGATTTAGAGAGAAAAAAATATTTTACTAATCTGAAGTAGGAAGTTCTGCCTTTCCTGTAACTCAGTATATAACAACTAAAAATTCAGATTAATTTTATAATTTCAACTAATGTAATGTCCCCCATTAAGTTTGGAGAGAAACGTCTACAATATGTGGTCTTCCTTATTGTTTGACTATTCCTCCCATGAGCCCTTATGAACAGGGAATAAGACCTAGGATACCATAATACACTTTATACACACTAATGTCATAACACACTTGCCTGCTTACAAAAAAATAAATACTATAAATCTAATGACCTCAACTAAAATTTAGAAGACAAGTTACACAGCAAAAGAGATCAATCTGGGGAAAAAAAATCCATTAAAAAAAAAAAAGGACAAGCCAATTCTGATAAAGCAGAAGGCTAAGTTTTTAAACAGACTGTTTTCAAACTTTACAAAAGAAATTGGCAAATTTTGAAAACAATCTTTAAGAGAGATCAATGACCAAACCTCTCCAGCTTTGCCAAAACACTTTTCTTCCTTCTGTCTTTTTCACACTCCGAGAATGTAGGAGGCAATACATATTAAAAGCCCAGAAAGTGAACAGCAAATTACAAAACTCCCTTTCCCCAGGATGTGGATATGTAAGATTCATACCCTTTAGTATTTAGCATTGTGAAGCAAAATATTACTGTCTTAATTGCAGATGTAGAGCTCTTCATAAGCTTTGTGCAAAGTCTTCCTTACAAATCAATGTACTATTATTAGAGTAATGTGGGGAAAAAGGTTACTTCTACAAATGCAGCATAACATCTCAATTTAGTTTTAGGTTTTTTGTTTTGCTTTATTTGAACAGGAGAGGTCTTGCAAAAAGGTATTTGATATTTCAGTGCATGACAACTATTTTGAACTCCTTGGAGACGAGTGGAGTCAAGTGCAATAGATAATACAGAAATAAAATGTCATCCCTAGGAAAACAAGGAACACTATTTTAAATACACAGACTGTATGTCAATCCAATTTCAATTACACAGATCCTATGTCAAATTAGCAGAGTATATTTCAATAACAAATCTATCACTTTATAAACTAATCCAGTAATGGAAGACTCTGTTCAAAATAAGCTTAGGTAAATCCCAAGACTAGATGACCAGACTATGGAACTAATTGCTCCCTGTACTTTTTCACTGTATTATCAATAAATTTACCTGGGCATAGCCATAAACTAGAAACTGAGCTCAGTTTAAGGAAATCTTTACTTTTTGTCAGTCTAGAATAGATTAAAATAACTGAGTTGGAAGGGACCTTGGAGGTCTTCTAGATCAACCCCCTACTCAGGCAGAAAACCCTCTACTATTTCAGACAAATGGTTATCTAATCTTTTAAAAACTTCCAGTGTTGGAGCATTTACAACTTCTGGAGGCAACTTGTTCCATAGATTAATTGTTCTGTCAGGAAATTTCTCCTTAGTTCTAAGTTGCTTCTCTCCTTCATTAGATTCCACCCATTGCTTTTTGTCCTGCCTTCAGGTCAGTGGTGAAATCCAAAATTTTTTACTACCAGTTCTGTGGACATGGCTTGGTGGGCATGGCAGGGGAAGGATACTGCATTCCCACCCCACTCCAAGGGAAGGATACTGCAAAATCCCCATTCCTTCCCTACTCCTGGGGGAAGAATATTGCAAAATCTCAATTCCCAACCCACCCTGGGTCCAGCCAAAAGTGGTATTTGCCAGTTCTCTGAACTACTCAAAATTTCCTCTCCCGGTTCTCCATACTGCTCAAAATTTCCACTATCGGTTCTCCAGAACCTGCTGGATTTCACCCCTGCTTCAGGTGCTTTGGAAAATAAATTGACCTCCTCTTCTTTGTGGCAACCCCTGAGATATTGGAACACTGATCTACATATCTAACATATTCCTGAAAGAATCCCTTCTACATTGTTGATTTTGAAGAATGGACACTCTAAAATCCATTTAAGAACCAGCAAGAATCAGGAAAGTGGTTGTGTTATAAACTATAGTTTATAGTTGTCAGACTATGACTGCCTAAAATAGTTCTGAAGACAAGAAGCTATATCCAGGAAAATTAGCAGCATAAAGTCTAAAGCACTTGTCTAAACTGAAGTATGCTGATGGTATTTACCAAAGGCAAGATGGTTCCATTGTTTTGTAGTTTTTTTTATTAAAAGTGCCTGTTTATAATAAGCTTAACATTTAAGAAAAGATGGAAAATGCTACAGCCTTTTTAATTTAGTGACTTTATAATTACAAGAGAAATATTCTCCATCCTCCTTTTCCTCCTCTTTTTTCTATTGTAATGGGTCTAAATTAACACAATCCAAGTAACCTTGAGGCAAAAGAGAATATCCTTTTTCATCATGACAAGCCAAAACAAAAATAAAATAAAACTGGCCAAATTAATAAATGGGGGGGGGGGAGTGATCCCGTTTCCATGACCTACCATAAAAATTCAAACACTCTCTTTGTCTCGTAGACTATTAATTACATCAGTCGGCTAAACCACCAGTTCTTTCAGCATGGAATATATTGGTTTTTGGAACTGAAAGGGATTTCACAGAATATGAATTGAAACATGCATGAGTTGCTTATTGCCTTTTAATTTTCAATCTATAGCCATTGGAACAAATAATACATCATAAAGACCAAAATATGGGATATTATTATTTGGAACTGATTTCTGGATGTGGACTATTGACTATAAACATGTTAGTCTGAAAAGGTATTAGACTGTCCCTCTTCCACAGGATAACAGATCTTTCCTCCTCCCATGTTTATAAGGAAGAGGTAAACAACTAAACGTGCAAAGGAATAAACACAACAGTACAGGGATTCTGACTGAATGTCTCTTATGTTAAATATCAAAACTAAGATATTAAGAATATCCCAGATCTCTATACATTAAAATTCATGGGAAAACAAAGATGCTTATAGTTGAATTGTAAGGTTTTTGGAATAGAGACATTTCCTGATAACTACCTAGCTATACTGAAGGAATAACAAGTACTTATTGTTTAAAGTGCAATATGCTTCTTTTTAATTTTAATTCTAAAAAAACTCCTCTTAATAATATAAGTAAATAATTAAAAGAAATCTTGCACAATAAAATGTCCTTAATTCAACAAACACAAAGTCTCAAATTAGGTAAAAATAAAGGTCAATTTAAAATCACTGACTAAAACGATTAATCTGTTTTTATCTGCAACCTGCCTGCATAATGGCATATTTGCAGGAATACGGGAGAAACATCCCTTCAATTCAAGAAGCAGTTGTATGACTAGTGATATTGAAATGGTTATTAGTTAGTAGAGAATGTCCCTATAAATGTTCTTTACAAAAAAAATTATTTTGAATTATCTGCAAAAACACAAATTTTCAGATTGAATTCCATTATTTAGCATTTTCTCATTATTGTGACAAGAATTGTGCCAATTTCCACACTCAGAAAGTAAAATTATTGTCGCGGATAAATATTTATATCATTCTCAAAGAGAATAATAACCACTGCCAAAAACTCCCAATTCCTTTCTACAGCAAATACAGAGAGTTACAGTGAATCATAGCTACTGGAAGAAACGCAGTTCACCACACTATTTATTATAAACAATTTCTTATTAAAGATGGAAAATCAATATTTCATACAAACAAAAGTGTTCCATGGAAAATGTTACTGAAAATTTACTTCTCTTTCACGATGATATGTGGAACAGGTTTTTTTTTCTTCTGCTCTATTTTGACTCTCTTTGGTGTGGATAATTCTTAAGATTTTTTTTCTCCCACGAAAACAAGGCAGCAAAAAGCATCATAATAAAATCTGGATGTTCAAATAACAGAAATATTTTCCAGAATGTAGAAAAGATTAAGTCCTGTGGTGTTTTCAAGTTTCGTTCTCAAAAAAAGCAAACAGCAAACTTGTTTTATATTAATTTCTGGTTAAAGAACAGATGTGGGTTAAAAATCACTTAGGTTGAAGGCCTCATATATCATCTGCCATCTTAAATGAAAGAAACAGAAACTTTTTATAGCCAGCTTGACACTCTGAATGGAATGACTTTGTCCTCTTACCAAGACTGATCAGTGCCAAATGAAATTGGCAGAGGGGATAAGTCTAGTAAGATTTCAAAGTTCAGAATGGGAGCTGGTGAGAACACAATCGGCAGATGTTTTTAAGACCATCGGCCCCATTAAAAAAAAGAAAAACAAAACAAAACAAAAATGATTTGAGTCAACTAGATATTTTTTAACAAATGGGGAACTTTAAAAAACCCAGCCGTTAGCCACTCTGACCATATGTGTGTTAGGATTCTGTTTTATTCTTTTGTGGTGAAAAGCATACAGTTCAGAAATACAATCAGTATTGAGAACCATACCAAACACACAGAAGGAATGAAGTTGCCAGGAATGGCTCACAGAAAACCAAAAGTTAACCACAAAGCATCTGCTACTGTTAGACAAGTTGCAATTCATTTCATTTATTGTATTTTCAGAAAAGAAGATCCCTTTGTAGGAGGGGTGAAATCTAGCAGGTTCTGACAGGTTCTGGGGAACTGGTAGTGGAAATTTTGAGCACTTCAGAGAACCGGTAGTGGAAATTTGCAGAACTGGCAAATACCACCTCTGGCTGGCCCCAGAGTGGGGTGGGAATGGAGATTTTACAATATCCTTCCCCTGCCACACCCACCAAGCCACGCCCACCAAGCTATGCCCACAGAACCGGTAGTAAAAAAAATTGGATTTCACCACTGCTTTGTAGGTTTCCTTAATGTGTGCTTGGTAAACTGTGTATTATTATTCTGAGATATTGTTTAAAAAACAATAACAAATTCACCTTGTAAGAACTGATCCCAAATGTTTTCTGAAAATGTAAACAAAAATGGAGAATAACTGTAGAATTAGCTTTTAGCAGGGAAGCTCCACAAAACAATAAAATGGCAAAACATTAAATTTTGTATTTAAAAAAAGTCTATATTTTCGCATCTTACCTATTATTAACCAAACCTGAGAATTTATATTGTAATATTTCACTGCAAAGTATTAAAAAGTTAACAATCGAACTATGGACTTCTGTATCTATGGCAACTATAACTAATTCTGTTTGTTGAACTGTAGTGATAATTCCCTTTTCTGATTTGAATCAGTTGCAAAGCAAAATACTCTTAAAGCCTTTTTATTTAATCCAATGTTTTTGCAGTATATCTGCTAATAGGAAATAATCTGCAGCTAATATTCACATTCCAGGACAGCTATGTGTTTTCTTAATGTTTTGTTTAAAAAAAAAAAAAAGCTCTGTAAATATAGAAAACAGACTTTCAGTATATTTGCGCACATACACACTATTACTACCTGGTTGTTAATATCATCTAAAACATGTTGTAGCTTGCACTGTTTGTTAAAAATTGTCTGTAAAGACAAGACTAATGAATGCAAGAGAATGAGATTTACAAATTTGTAGTTAGTATTCAGCTAATAAAACATGAAACCCCTTCTGTATTTGTTTTTCATCACCGCTAACTTAAAACAAACTCAGTGACACAGAGAAAAATAAATGAATCACTAAATTCAAGAGGTTTTCCTTTGGATACTTGAACAGCTTCACAGATCTAACTACTGCAGTCATGATTCAAATGGCTAGAATCATTATCAATGTTTTGAAGCTGCTGCACTAAAAGATACACAGGAAACACACACTAAAAGATACACTACAACACAAAGGAAAATCATACAAAATTGTCACTTTCAAATTTGCAATGAATCTGAAGTTTATTATTCAGTCTGTCACTAGGAAGAGATAAATAAGCTTCCGCCATTAAATGCCATCCATCTACTTCAGAGGTGTCAAACTCACGTCATCGTCACGTGACATATCGGGACATTTGAGGGTGGTCCTGGCCAACACATGAAGCATCCAGCCCGCGGGCCGTGAGTTTGACACCCCTGATCTACTTAGTCAGCTAGACGAAGGGCTGTAAAGGAAAGGTGGAAGGCTCACACTTATGGCAGGAATATAGTCAGGATACACATTCTGACTGCCTTATCTGAAGGACAAGATAACTGGGGGTGAAAAGTATGGAACCTGGGATCTTTTTGCTTGGGATTAAGGAATGTAAAATGAAGCAGATACTACCTGTGTGAAATCTATAGACTCTGCAGTTCCAGCATCTCTGAGCCTTTAACAGCACTACTGACAGCAATTTAGCAACCCAGAGTCACTTCAATAGTGAGATGGGCAACATATATAGTGACTGACTAACTACCTGAATGAACAAATGAATGAACAAATGAATGAATGAATGTTCAGGTCCTCCAGCCATGAATCTCTCCAGATTTCTTCATGGGAACTACCTCTCATCATGGCACTTATAGTTCACCTTTCTTTAGATTTGGCACATTGTTGTTTGTCTAAGGAGATTCTCAGTCCTCCAGGTCATGGTTGTCCCAAAGGTGCTTTTTCAAGAGGCAATTGGACTTTCTGGTTTTTCTTTGAAGGCATTTCGTTTCTTATCCAAGAGCTGAAGAAGCTTCTTGGATGAGAAGCGAAACGTCTTTAAAGAAAAATCAGAAACTCCAGTTGCCTCTTGAAAAAGCACCTTTGGTATAGTGTTGCTTCTTTTTCTTGTTGTTGTTTTACTTATGGATAAGATTTGAATAATCTTTTTGAAATAATGACTTTGTGAGACTGTCCTATATGCTTTTTATAGTTACTTGCTTAGTCTTTAGTCCCTGCATTTCCACCAAAAAGAAATTGTAATACTGAAAGGGATGTTGTTTCTAATCAACATTAATTTCCAAGCAAGTTTTTCTCCTCCTTGCTTTTCAAACTACCTTGAGTTTTGAAGGGTTATGAATCAATAAAAGCCTTATGCGACCATTCAGCTCTACAATTCTCATTCTATAAAGCTGCATATAGCTTGGAACAGATTTTCAGAGAAAACAGAATTGATTGCTAGCAGACCAACAGAGAACAGTGAAACTCAAAAATGGCCATTTTCAGAAGTTCTGCTTGAAATCCAGCAAGCAAGCAAGAAATTTCATGAAGACATTTAAATATCAGTTTCTGAGAAACAAAATTATCATACATTGAGTTACATGAAGACTTACTTACTTGGAAGTAAACTATGAATACAAAAATTAACAAGAGAGATAGAAAAGGTAAAGGTGGATTAAAAATAGTAACGCATCTGGTTTTTTTCACATTTTAGTTCCTACCACACACATTTTTCTTGCAAAGAAAGGAGCAAAGGAAATTTGAAACACAAGTTAAACTTTTATATATATACATCTTCCTATGTCTCTTTGATTCTTCTTAAATCAGTTTTATAATTTTAGTAACCATAGAAACACGAAGCAATTCTTTATTGCCATGACAATCTGACACAACTTTAAAAAACAGTAAGTAATGTTTTTATTCTGTTTTCCAGTTGCTCCCAAGGAAACAAGCTGTTATTTACTTCTGTGACGAAATTCATCTATACCATAAGAGATCTAGCGTTGAAAAAATATGCATATATGAGGCCATATTTATGGTGAAAAAAGTTACAATAATTTGAAAGTATGCAATATGGTGATTGAGTCTCCAAAATATCATACAAATAATCTCTTGTTTCTTAACAGAGACTTTCTGTGCCATCTTTGCTCATTTCCCTCTGGAAGATTTTTTTTCCCTCCAGCTACACTGTGCTTACTATTGTCTCATCAGTAGGAGGTGCTCAACATAATGATGTAACTGCTTTTTATTTACTTTGGGTAAACTATAAAGTTGAATGCTTCCAAGTCCTATTAATTTCACTGGCAGAGTTATTATACATGTTCATAAGGCTGCCCACTCAAACCATTGGGATTTCTAAATGATTAAATCTAGTTGGGTTATGCACTTTAATTTTAAATTACTTTTGAACTCACCAAAGGATAAAGCTCAACCATATTTCAAATGCTAAGGTTCATCGTTTTCAGGTCACTCAAAGCAATCTACCTAACCTGGCCAATATGATACATATTGTAAGAAAGAACTATCTAGTCTTGTATCCTTCCTGTGTCTGACAGTGATTGGTAGTGGATGCGAAGTAGGAAGTCTCCAGTTAGGCATAAAATTAATAGCTTATCATTTACGGTCACCTTCTAGGAATTTGAAGTATTGAATTAACAGAAAAGAACACTTCTAATGACTCTCATAAAAGTTACATCCTATTGAAATATTATCTTAAAAGTAAATAGTGCTTCAAAAACTTAATAAATAAAGCAAATCATATATATTACTTTAGCAACCTCAACAACTCTCTAAAGTAGGCCAGAATAATTTCACTTCCCACATTGCTTTACTTGTCGGAAGCTGGCTGGTAAGATGACCCCAGGAAAGTGCAACTGTCATATACACATGTTAGTTGGCCAATGCCCAAATTTTGATGGTGTGTGACCATGAGGATGCTGCCACAGTCGTAAGTGTGAAACCCAGTCATAAATCACTTTTTACAGTGCCGTTGTAACTTTGAACGGTCACTAAAGGAATGGTTGTAAATCAAAGATCACCTGTAGAAGGCTCTTCCAAATTTGCAACCTATAGATGTATTGGGAATATAGTGTTCAGAGTTTTTCATCATAGAACATGCTGTTTTGAATTTTGGAAATTATAATCTCAACACATCTAGTGTGCAACAGGTTGGGAAATCAGACACAAAGATTTCTGGCCACTTTGTTTTATTTGTTGGTCTTCTGGACTATGACCATAATAAAGATGTGATCTGATTTGTTGAAATCATGAAATGAAAAATAGAAGCAGAGGTTCAATGTAATTGAGTTAATATACCCCAAAATATGCTGTCTGGCCCAGTTAGGATAGTACAAATTACTTGTATTGGCAAGGATCAATTTCAGATTATCGAATTTTCTTTCTGCTGACAGGAACGATGCTACTGCTGACTGGACGTTTCCCCCAGCAGAATATCCTGGTAGGGCTAGATTTGTTTTTAAGTGACAGAAACACACTTTTAAGTATAGAAATGGTAATAGACAGGAGGGAAAAAAGGTAGTAGTAGTATAAGGAAACAGCAAAGGCAGGGATTTCTGGGACTCAAGCCAACACTCAGTTGGGGTTCCTCTTATGACTAATTCAAAATTAGTCATCAGTTAAAGAGCCAGTGGCAACATTCAGGGGTGCAAACTTTTCTGATGCTCAGGATTTGCTCATGTAAACTGCAATAGCAGCTCAGTGTGCTTTTTTGTGAGGTAACAATAGCACTACATTTACAGATCAGTCCATATTACAACAAGATAGCAACAAAGGGTGCCGTTTTTATGTACCTTTTTGCTACTACCTAATGATTCCACTAGCCCCGTGATGGCAAACCTATGGGTGTCACACGGAGCCATATCTGTGGACACGCAAGCCATTGCCCTAGCTCAGCTCCAGCATGCATGAGAATGCCGGCCAGCTGATTTTTGGCTGGCCCTGCTCACACCGCCCCTCTCCTCCCAGGAGTCTCCAGGTGGCCCGTTTTGGATGCCAGGTAAGTACAAGTCTCGCGTGGAGGCTCTGGGAGAGCATTTTTGGCCTCTGGGGGATGGGGAGGCCGTTTTCGCCTTCCCCAGGCTCCAGGAAAGCTTCTGGAGCCTGGGGAGGGCAAAATACAGGCCTATCGGCTCCACAGGAAGTCGGGAAATGGACCGTTTCCGGCAGGCTTCAAGGAGGCCTGCTAGGCCCAAAACGGGGTGCGCGGGGGTCATGCACACATGCATGGGGGGCATTGAATTATGGGTGTGGGCACGCATGCATGCAACTCCCATGCGCTCCCCCCACTTTTGGCACATGACGGCAAAAAGGTTAGCCATCCACTGTACCAGCTGTTATACACTGAGAGTGGCTCCCAATCTCTAATACAGCTCACTTCCACCTGTTCTCCTACTATTCCAATTGTGTTATCCTAAGCAAATGTTTAAGTTTCT
>JANHFK010008866.1:189784-201234 GCA_036250565.1 Sibynophis collaris | reverse complement strand
TTACAAGACTACAACCAGGTTTGGTGGCTTTAAAAAAAAATCTACTGGAGCCATTTTGGCCTATGGACCTAAAGCAATCACCACCTTTGCTATGGCTTATTTACATCACTTGATGGAGATGGAGCTAAATTACAGTCTCCTTCAAGCTAGGAAGATAGCCATAACACTGAAAATACACTCAGAATTAGAGCAGGTGGAAAACTATTTTTAACAAATTAATTCAATTTTAAATTCTTCCTTTTCCTTTTCCCTTTCCCCAATCTTGTTTCTTCTGATCACGAACTGTATTCACCCTGAATATTAAAATACATATATTTTATAATAAGGTTTTATAGACTGCACATAGTATCCAAAATTCCTAACCAAATTCTTACTTATATTCTTTAAGTACTTTGATGGATTCTTTTTATTTTGAAAAATACAGTACATACATATATCCATGTTTTAAAATATTGCTGTCCTTAGTATGCATGATTCACTGTTTAAGCAGCTTTTGCCTTATTAGTGTTCTTCACTAATGTTAGTGTTCTAACATTATTGAGGAAGAAATAATGACATCATTGACTTTGTTAGTCAATATTAAATATTAAAATATTTCCAAATCCTATCACCTTTTATTAGAATAAGGATTGCTGTCAAATTAATATGATCAATAAATTATATGCTTAGCTTTTGAACTGGATCATAACCGAGAACATCCTAGCTGATGAGCACATAGGCTTCAGAGAAGGCTGCAAAATTTTTTACCATGTTTTTACTGTTCACTATTAAGCTGAGAAATAATGCTTCGGATACTGTACATCCTTCATTGTTCACAGATGTCCCTTCAATTTAACCTCTAGAACAGCGGTGTTACCATTCTGGGTGCACTTATGTGTGGGAGTGCGTGTGCGCTATGCACACATGTGCCTATTCTGCACATGTGCAGAACCTTCTGCGCATGCGCAGATGGTTAAAAAATGGGACGTAATGACATCCTGGTGGGTGGACGGAGCCTCTTGCTGCCAGCGCTACTGGTTCAGCGAGCCGAATAGAACCGGGAGGATTTCACCGCTGCTCTAGATCTAAATTGTGAAAGAAATTCAGTTCTTCCTCAATGTATAGATGATTACTTGTTCTTGTCTACAAACTCCATGAAAATTGCTGGATGAAGATGCCATGCAATGTGCACAAACATTGCACCAATGAAATCCCAGACAAGGATACATTCTAGATCTCCTCCTTTTTTTATCTGTTCTTCAGTTGTGTCAATAGACAAATTGAACAGCACACCAAAACTGGGAAACAGACGCATCTCTGTTCTTCTATATGCAGATGATACTGTACTGCTTTCCTAGACGTAGATTGGCCTGAAATGTATACACTTGCTCAGTACCATTGAGAAAAAATGCTTAGAATTAATTATTCAAAAACCAAGGTCATGATATTTGCCAAGCACCCTAAGGCACATGTCTGGTGGCTAAACAACCATTTAACGGAACAAGTCAAGACCTTTAAATATCTAGGGATTGTTTTCCATGCTGTGGGCAACCTCAAATTCCATGCTTATCGTGTCAGCTTAAATGTGCTGAAAACAGCTTTAGGTCTGCAACCTTTTTATTTCTCCACAGAATATATCCAGAGTGCTCAAAATTTTCTTGGCCTAGATCTAAGCTCAGCTCCTTTTTCGAATCCAGGGGAACCTTATAGGTCATTTCTTTCTTTTAGATCTAAGAAATCTCAAGTACTTAGATCTCAAAGTACTTATGCATCTTCCAAGTATTCCACTGCATTCTAAACATATATTGTCAAAATATATATTCAAAATGTATATTTCAAATAGGTAATTTTACTATTCTGCCATTCTGAACAATTATTTAGTTGCTTTATATAAACTTATATGAATTATATAAATATATCGCAGTTCGCTGTATTAATTTCTTAAACTTTATCTTACTTGTATTGTTACAAGTGTGACCCTTTTGTTTTGTATTGCTGATCAATGACCAAAATAAAATGACTGACTGAGAAATAGGATGAAGGGCCATTTATATTATCAGAAGAATATATATATATATCCGTTTTGCACCTTTGATACTACTCCGCCACACAATTTTCAACCATTGGGTTGGAAGGAAGGAGAAGTTTCTTGTCTTTTTGTCCTTACTAGCCCAAATGGTTGATTATGCAGTTACGGTGAGAACTTTCTCCTATCAAAGTCTGAAATTGTTGATCTTATCTTATTGGACATAGTGGTCTAAACTTTATGTAGAAAATAAAGGGAGGCAGCTGAATTGAGCCACGAAATCTAAATTGGAAGCCCCTAATGTGCAAATGTTAAAAGAAAATGCACTGGCAGGGAACAAACAAATACACTAGACTAGAGCCATTATTTTATTTCAAATGGCCCCTGCAAAATACATTATTTTTCAGAATTCATGAAACAGAACTGCTGTTTTCTTGCAATCTGAAAAAGGGAAACATATCTGAGTTTACATTTTTAAAATATCTGACTGCCATGTGGTGTTAATGTAGTATTGATTGATTCATTATTTAGAAGTCAGCAATGTACTGATAAAAATTGCTATGGCTGGAAATCCTTTTTCTTTTTTCTTTTCTCTTTTCAGTGAATGTCCTCCATCCCTTCATTTTCCTTCCCTTTGTCCACTGCTCCAGAGGCAGAAAAATCAGTCTGAACAGAGAAAAAACACAGAGAAACAGACACACACACACACACACACACACACACACGAGATGCATAGAAAACTTTGCACATTATCTTAGTCTGATAGCTCACCATTAAACTTAAAACTTCTGTGATATTCTTATTACCAGAATTTGAGTTTCAATAAATTGTTAAATAAAAGCCACACAATATAAAAATAAGAAATACTAAGAATTTCACTATTTGTAGTACAGCATTAGTTAAGAAAGTCACAAACCCAACTGAAGACTTTTACCTCTGAAATCCCAGTTGGTTACTTTTGCTGCAAATGATACAACACACACACATCCAAAACATGGATCTACAGTATACTACAATATGCCTGAGAATATCTCTAGATACTAATCACAAAAAAACAAAACAAACAGTTAATACATAAACCATGCAAACTTAAGAATGATTTTTACTTATTTTATTTTTACTTTCTTACCACAAAAATTGAATTTCAAATAGCTGGTATCTTTTACAGGTGTTTCCTTTTAAAAGTCAGATATAAATAGCAATGAGTTAAAACTGAAAATAGTGAACAGTATATGTTTTTGTGATGATGATAACATCAGTATAAACAATTTCACTATTGCCCACTGTTTACTACTGAACTTGATTTTAATGGTTGCTAGCTAAACATTTATAAAAACAAATGTAACCAGCATTTGAAATAAATATTGCAAACTACCTAGAATTTGATTTCTTGGTAATTAGAATTGGCAGGTCAGCATTTTCCTGATAATTTTGTACCCATCCTTTTCAGTTTTTTTAAGTACTTTTGTAAACTTATTTGGTTTAGCTAGAATTTTATTAAGTCCTTTGATCTATAAAGATGGAAGTATTTTAGATTCTTAGCATAACAATTATTTCTTTAAGTAATTGCACATGATTTTTTTTCCTTCCCAGCATTTGGTAAAATGGTTGTTTCAGCACATTACAAAACTTGCAACAGATGCACTACTAGAAAATCTGAAAAGGCTAATTAGGACTTCTATCCATCCTTGGTGATTTAGGAGCTGTAATAGTGACATTATTAGACAAAACTGTGGTTTTATGTGCTCAGGGTCTTCTTGCAATATCTGAGAAGTGTTATTTTTTAAAAAAATATTTATTTGTCAGCTTTCTTACTTATAAAAAGCAGGAGTAAGCAGTATGGTGCTCTTCAGATGTTTTGAACTAGAATGTGCCACCAATTGTGCAGGTAAGGCTGGGATGTTACAACATTAAAAATCTAAACTATTATAAGACAAAAAAAATAAAAATAAAACATGTATAAAAGGCTTGCTGTCCCTATGCTCTGATGAACATTGCTTTTGTCAATTTCCTGAAGAATAAAAGGACTTATCTGACCTCAGTGAGGGGGTTGCCACTGACAAAATCATCTTCGAGGCCCAAATTAACAAAAAAAAACCCACCAACATTATAAAGTAATCAACAGCTTTTTTAGATGGTTCATTAAATTTAAAGGCAACTAGCTAGCATCACTCAATAACCAAGTAGCTACATTCTGTGCCAGCTGACTTCCAGAATAGCTCCATGTAAAGCCAACTGCAGCAGTCTACCCTCAAGATGACAAGGTTATGAATCAGTGGTCCAGAAAAAAATATATTAATTTACAATCTAATGAAAGCTGGCTAAAAGCTCTCTTGGCACTGAGCCTGTTGCTCTAGAATAGCATTTTCGATCTTGACAACTTTAAGATATGTGGACTTTAGCTCCCAGAATTCCCCAAGTATTTGCTAAAGTTGAGAGACACTGCTCTAGAAAGAGCTGGGAATTTAAGACAATCCTTAAATTTCACAACTGCTCCAGAGGGAATGCTGATTCCATCCAGATTCATAGTTTCTAAAAAAATAAATAGGTAAGGACTTTTATTGTTTCTTCTCCTTGGCCTGGGGTAGAGATGTAAAGGTGGGCACTTGTAGCATACCAAAGTTACTTAGCCCCAACTTAACAAAGGAGCTTCTTTACAATCTTCGTAAACATGCTAAACATGATGAGGTAGATGTGCAAAGCTGAGCTTGATGCTTCCTGCCCGAAAGTAATAATTGAAACTACACATTTGGAATTGGGGACATTGTAGTACAGTGCCTCTGATGCCCAATCCTTGCAGGTAGTCAAAATGATATTATCACCAATACTGAGAGATCTAACAGAACAAAGAGAAATGTATCATGTCCATTCCTGCTGCAGATCATTTAGAGCAGCCATCAACCTAGACTCCTTTCCCTGCTCCGTCTTGACTTGACTTCAAGGAATCCAGATAATCTTCCTTCCTTCCCCACCAGCTACACCTATTAACTCATTTCCATGGATACAGACAGTCAACTGGATTACACTGGGCAAAGCACATAGAAAACAAAGAAGGATGGGAACCTCCTATGGAATAAGAACATCTAGACAAACATATCCCTTTGTATAACTGTAGTCTTCCTGCTTTTATGAAAAAGAAATATGAGGTTTGATAAATAGCTTTGCGTCAGCCCTGGTTTCAGTATCTCACATCTTTGTTGATCCCCAAAGCTCTTTACAGTGGCAGAGGAGAATATAGATAAGACATGATTTAGAATTCTTTCTGTAAGAGAATAACAGTCCATAAAAGTATTTTTCCCCCTCTCTCTGCCATCTATATAACATAGCATGGTGGTTGCTGCAGTGTCTCTGCAGTAGATTCTGTAAACATCTTCAGAGTTGATAGAGAAAGCTGCACTTTGCATTCCTTTCTCATTATGGTAGGGCTGTAACTTATACCTCTGACTTATCACAGCATTGGGAAACACATGTTTTCCCCTTATTTGGTAGTGCTGAGCATCTGGGAAGAAGGGGGTGGAAAAGAAAGAGAGAAACTCCTTACTGTGTTTCAGGATACCAACAGTGAACAGATAGCGTATCCAACTTGACTGCCAATGTTGAATAGTATTCATTGTAAAAACCAGAATTAGCGACACTGAGACTCAATGTCTCAGTGCATGTGGAGGAAAGGATTAACAGAAAATAGGTTCTAGTGCTCACAAAAATCATGTGAAGGTTTGGTTAAAGGCAGAAGGTTTTATTAAACCAGCAAACACTTGATAGGATCAACATATGTTTCTTTAAAACCTCTCAATGATAGATAGAAGGTCCATCCTCACATATCTCAGTTCACACGCGAGAATGCCAAAAAGCTTATTCACATGTCACATCCATTCTCCCTAGCCTGATATTCTTTAGATATGTAGGGCTATGAAGTCAAAAACTGCATTCCCAATCATTCTCCATGATGCTTGGGAAACTTGCAGTTTATGTTTTTTGTTTATACCTATCCCTGCTACCTTGTACATGTTTGACAAATAAATAAATAAAATAATAAAATAAACATAATTTGAAGTGAGATTCAAAAGGGTATAAGGAACCAGGCTTTCTGGATAATGCACAAAATGTCATAAGACACAAGAATGACTTATTGAAAGACTAAAATACGGTACGTTTTCCTGTTCTGAAATGCATGACAGGTTCTTTTCCAATCCCACCATGTCTCAGTTCTTCCTCTATAGAAGCTTTTTCTTGTCAGTCTCCTAGGCTGTGACAATGTTTGAAGCAACCATCCTCTAATTTCTACCACTTGCATCTCGTTGCCTTCTAGAAAGAGTTACCAAGACTGTAGGCCTCAGGAAATTGTTACAGGTAATCTTCAACTTACAAGCATTTAGTGATGGTTTGAACTTACCATGGCACTGAAAAAAGTGACTTATGGTCACACTTGTGACCATTGCAGTAGCCCCATGGTTACTTGATCAAAATTCAGTCACTTAGCAACTGGCATGTCTTTATGACAGTTGCACTGTCCCAGGGGTCGTGTGATCACTTTCCCAGCTGGCTTCTGAAAAACAAACTTAAGTGGGGAGTCCAGATTTGTGTAATGACCACATGATTCACCTAACACTATAGGACTTGTGGCCAAAAAAGGCCATAAAATGGGGCAAAACTCATTCAATTGCTGCCTGGTTTAGCAATGGGAAGTGTTGGGCTCAATTATGGTTGTAAGTCAAGGACCACCTGTGTTTTGCATTGCCTGCTTTTATCAATGTTGCATATAGATAAATATGCACTGATCTCCTTAGCATGGTGGCCAATCGTAGGCAGCACATCTTCAAGTTGTTGATTGCATTTGCCTATTTCCTAGCGATGGATGCTGGTTAAAAAACCCAGGGAGTCTTCAGTAATGATTCTTGAATGCTGAGAAACCATGGCTCCTTGCTGTTCTTTGTTCAACACTGTTTACGTGGGCTAGGCGGGAACTCGCAGATGGTCCATGTGAAAATGGCAAAAAATAAGTGGTCTAAAACCTGAAGCTTCATACAACAGGAGAGAGACACATTTAAAAAGGCATTACTTACAAGCAGCACAGCAAGTGATCTACTCATTAGAACCATAAAGGAGGAAAATCTCGACAAAAGGCATTTCATCGCGCATAAAATACAAGTCAAATAAAACACCATCCGCAGCAATATATGCCAGTCCAAGTAAATTATTTGTCAATGGAACAAATTACTGATTATCAACTATTCCTTTGACATAGAAACACACCACAGATTTTTTTTTTCCTGATATCCTGCGGACTTTGTCATAAAGCAAAAATCAAATTATCTTTGAAATAACTCTGAAGGTGTGCAGTGCCAAAGATACAGTGGTAAGGGCTGTGTCTTGGGGGAAGGGCATGAATTTTTTTTTTTTTTTTTGCTCCTTTTATGCCAGAAAAATGGGGGAAAGCATTTGAAATAATTACCCTGCACCATCAGAAATATTTTCAATATCAAAGAAAAAAACATTGCGATAATATTTAAAACATTACAGCTGTTCTTTCATCTTTTAAAAGGCTCCTTAATCATTGCTAGACATTTAATTACAGTAATTACAACAATTATTTTTTAAAAAAAAGTTTGTGCCCTACTTTCTTAGACAATGTTTCCTTCACCTCCTTTTTGAGTTAGCAACTTAACTACTGTCTGCCAAGACATTTTTTACCCCAAGCAAGAATAGTCTGCCTATTTGCTAGCTGCCTCCAAAGATTGAACCTGATCAAATTTCATATACTACTTCAATAAGGAGTAGAACAGGTTTTCCACTGGTCCTGTATTAATTATTGCAAATGGATAGAAATGTGGTGACTGTGTCCCTTTTGTCCACACGTTATTGTGTTCCTTCCTATGCAGATTATGCTACAACTGACTGCAATCTTTTTGGACACCTTTTTGGAAATTAGAAAGCAATTTATGGGTGGTTCCGCAACATGGTTGCTATAGTAGATATGAACAATCACAAAATACTTGAACACCAGAAGGTAAGTAAAGAAATGAGTGCAATCACTTAATATATTTTCTAAAATGCCTGTGGTAAAGCAAAGACAAAGATGATGGTAACTTTCACATACACACACACACACTTTTTAGTGCTTTTTAGTGCCACTCCTTAGCTCTCTTGAGGGGTAGACCAACCCCTCCTTTAGCTACTGGAGATCAGATAGACTGTAACCCTCCCACTGTAACCCTCTGGAGGCTGGGTGTCCTACTATTGGCTAGAAGCTTGTTGGATACCAGGTGTGTACACCAAGCAACACAGTGTGATTCTTAGACACCATGTTGAAGACCCAGATTTTATGTAATTAGGGCAATTCACATTATAATGTTATTTTATGATTCCTGTATTCAGAAGGATGGCAACAGTCATTGAGTAAGAAATGTTCGTCTTTTTGGATAATAATGTACTCTGTTCAAAAGTATTAAGACTTTCCAAGGACTACAACCAAACAGCCATCATCCAAACAGCCAATTTTTGATTATTATGTCTATTGTTTGAAGAACAAAAAAGAAAAGTTTGATGGTTTACAGTCCTCTCATGCATAGAAGCAAAATAGACAATTATGGGGAACACAAAATGCTCTAACCATAGGGACATTTTCTCAGCTACCTATTCTTAAAAAAACCCTACTGCTTGTATATTCAGATTTAATGCTTCTTCAGAAGATGCTTATAGCGAACTTATAACTTTAGTATTTGTTTTCCCAATTTTTCTTTCAGAGGAAAAGAGAATTAGGTAGGTAACTTGATGATTGGAGGGCAGTGTTCTTGCCCTTACTTAGTTAACAGATGGTCAAGGAATGTGCAAGCGTGACCTGTGCCCCATCAAAATCTTCTTCCTTCAATCCTTACAGAATCCAACTCTTCCTCTATTGAGCTTCATCAGTAATGGTATCTACTAACTGAAAGGAAACCTGTCCTCATGAAATTGTTGAAAAATTTCTCCTATCTTTGAAGAAATTTCTCCTACCTCTGAAGAAATTGAGATAAGCTGCCCATTCCTTTTTTTCTGCTTACCTATTTTAAATGTTTAATTCCAGGTGAAATAAGATCATCAATGCACAAAAATTAGAAATTGCTAGAAGATGAATTAAAACAAAAATGCTGTGTTTACAATTTCATTTAAAATTTCCATTTTGGACTGGGACCTTGGCAGAAGATTCCCTCCCCCACACAAAACCCAAATTGTTTACTTTTGCTTCCATGTTTGTTTCTCAATTAAAACTGGCAATAACAAAATTGTGCTTTGTGCATGACGAATCATGAAACTGCTTTTCTTGCTACGTTTTTTGCTGGGGAAGTTCTAATTCCAACAGCTCTGCTGGCTTCATAACCACTGCCTGGTCTAGATCACTATCGGGCTTCACACCAGGACACAACAGTAAATCTCAATTCTTCCAACACTTAACCCCTTGTTCGTCAATTAATTTAACTTGACAGAAGGACTCTCAAGTACATCTTGACTAGATTAGAATCTTCACTGAAGGCAAAGACTGAAGTCTTATACAATAGATGATGTGCCCTCTGTAATACAAAGAAATAAATGCCTTTATATAGGTCTGTGCCTCAAAGAGTAATCTCTAGGTTGTTTCCCCCTGCCTTTCTATGCTATTGAATAATTGGCTTTTTTAGCTTGCATAACCTGAGCTGCTCAGATATGTTTATGTAATAATTTCATCTACTCTAGGAGCTTCTGACTATTTCTCCTTGTTTCTATGAATTCTACCCTAATGCTATGCATTTGTAAAACTGTACAGGTAAGAGATTACTCAATCCCCAGAGATGGGAGTATCTACAATCTCTATAGGTAAATGGGTTTCACTACTGAACAGATCTTATTACCAGAAAGAATTTTTTTTAAATTCTGAAATATCAGTTATATCTAGTTTATTTATTTATTAGATTTATATTGCTGCCTATTTGTCCATAGTGACTCAAGGCGGTTTACAGAATATTAAAAAAACACATTAAAAAAAACAGTACAACTCATAAAAAATCAAATAAATTAATGTAATAAAATCACCCCTGACCCCCCCACCTCCTGCCCCAGTGACAGCCAATCACACAAGCCATTTAATGGGCTCCATCCCGCTCTGGGTTTTCCAGATCAACTGGCAGAACCAGGTCTTCAGTGCCTTCCGGAAGATAATTAGTGTGGGGTCCGTTCCAATATCAGGAGGAATGATGTTCCAAAGAGAGAGAGCCACCATGAAGAAGGCCCTTCTTCTGGGTCCTACCAGGTGTAGCTCCCTCAGGGATGGGACCTGCAGCATTCCCTGCCTCTCTGCTCTAATGGGTCGGGTAGATGTGACTGGCCAGAGACGGTCCCTCAGATGGCCTTGGCCTCCTCTCGGCCTCTGACTCAGAGCCCTCATCTGAGCCTTCCCCAGACTGCAGGTCTGGCCCATGTTCCTCACCAACCTCCTCACTGTCCGACTCTGCTGCCAGCTCTGCTGGTCGCTGGTGGGCCACAACATGGCCCATTAAATTCTACTCTTCAGCCTATCATTGCTTGGTCTGTATGCTTTTTATATTGTGCTTTAAAATCTTATTTGCTAATAATAAAGGTTTAATAAAGTTTTAAATCCTTTATTTACTGGTGCGCTTATTGTGTCTACATCCAAAAGAGCCAATTGCCTAGGCATCTGATCATGGCTTTGACATCTGGCAAAATGAATACATGCACACATTTTAAGCAAGTAAGCGTGTCTATTCTCAGGGTCTCTTTTTTAAACTGAGGATATTTGCAAATTTCATTTCTCATTGTCCTATCCTAGGCTCCAAACTGGGGCAATCCATTCCATGACCTAATTCAATATTTAATTGAGTTTAATGGAAACAATGTGATACAATAGTCATTAATGGACAGCTACTACATAGTTCAAGATTTAGTAAGAAGAGGTTTTTCCCTGTAAATTGAGTAGCTTGTTCAATAAGCTTTTTGGATCATCTCATTTTATTTGCTAGGTTGCAGACTGTATAAAAGTTGCAAAATAGTACTTTGTGATAAAGCTGAAGTTTTGCTTTCTTGTAAAGTTTGATGAAAATATGGGAAGCCAATCACTTGCTATTTGCAATTAAGTCACACTATTTACTTAAGAGATTATCGCATGGAGAGGGACTTTTTCATTCTTTAGAAACCCATGCCTGATAAAAGAAATTAAATATTTGCTAGCGGTTTCTTTTTATATTTGCACTTGCGTTTTCAGCTGCCAGGTTTAAGATGAACCAAGCCTAAATCAACTTTCTATTAGGAAAAATCCCCTCGTTATAGCCCTGCAGTTTTATTAACAATTGTAGTTGAGAAGGTGATAACATTTAACAGGTAAGTCAGTGGTGAAATCCATTTTTTTTACTACCGGTTCTGTGGGCGTGGCTTGGTGGGCGTGGCAGAGGAAGGATACTGCAAAATCCCCATTCCC
>JANHFK010008866.1:150582-164560 GCA_036250565.1 Sibynophis collaris | reverse complement strand
AATACAATAAATGTAAAAAATACCCTTGTGGAGGGCTATTTCTAGATCCATGGCAATCTAAATATAAGTAGTTCTTGACTTATGATCACAATTGAACCCCAAATTTCCTTCATGATCTTTTTGGCCATAGTTGCATCACTGTTTGATTCACTGGTAGCAGCACCTCAGATAGAAAGTCCATACAGAGAGTGCTAAGAACAGCCGAGAAGATTATAGGAAGCTTGCTTCCCATTATTCAGGATATTGCTTATAAGCACTATGTGCTTGGAGCTCAAAGCATTGTTAGAGACCCCACCAATTATATATTTTCACTTTACGGTCTGTTTCTTCTTGTTCCGTTCTGGAAGGAGATTTCAAAGTATTTCTAGCAGGACTACCAGATTCTGTAACAGCTTTGTTCCCTATGCCATCCATCTGCTAAACTCGCAAATTTCGTTTTTCTCGCTATACACATGTATACATCTGAACTAGACTGTGTTGTTTCTCTGTGTCATGTGGGAATATGCATATTTATTTATTTTGTCGTGTTTATGTAGTATATATTGGAGGTAGTGACCCTTTGAGACCCTTTGAAATTTCATTTTAATGTATGCCGATTAATGTACATTCAAAGTGACAATAAAGTTATTCTAATCTAGTCTGTTAAGTGAATCATGCCATTCAGTGTCATTCCGGTCATTCAGTGAACCTGGCTCCCCCCATTGACTTTGCTTGTTGGAAGCCAGCTGGGTAGATTATGAATGGTGATCACATGATCCCAGGACACGGCAACTACTGTGAAAAAATGCCGGTTATCAAGTGCCCAAATTCTGATCACATGACTATAGAGATGGTGCAACAGTCATGGATATGAAAACCAGTTGGTTATTGTGACCTTGAACAATCACTAAATGAATAGTTGTAAGTCTAGGACTACCTACCGTATTTTTCAGAGTATAAGACACACCGGAGTATAAGACGCAGCTTAGTTTTTGGGGAGAAAAATAGGGGAGAAAATCTGCCTACCAGGTATTCACCTGGCTACCGTCCTTAGTCTGGTCAGCTTTAGCACATTAGTTGGCTGGTTTTGAGCGCTTTTTATCCCCTGCTTGGGAATTAAAAAACAGCTTCTAAAGCACAACTGATCTTTGGAGAGAGAAGCAATGAGAAAAGCAGGCAAAGCACGGAGATTGCTTCACTCTCTTGTGCCTCGTTAGGGCTGAAAAAAAGCTTCTAAAAGACAGCTGATCTTTGGAGAGAGAAGCAATGATAAAAGCAGAAAAAGCAAAGAGCACTAGCGCCTCGTTAGGGCTGAAAAAAAGCTTCGAAAAAACTACATTCGGAATATAAGATGCACCCAAATTTTCGGCCTCTTTTAGGGGGGAATAAAGTGTGTCTTATACTCCGAAAAATACAATAGTGTCCCACAGGGAAAGTAGAGTCCCAAAAGCAACCACAGATATTTTGAAATTATGTCTTTTCTTAAGCACTGTACAGAATTGGGTAGGGAGATGTAGTTCTTTATATTTTAAAATTTTTCTTCAGTAAAGTAAAAGGCAAACAGATTTGAAAATAGGTTTGGTACAATCCTCTCTTTCAATTGCTAGGTTTGTACAGGCAGATAACTTTTTACAAGGAGAACGTTCAAAGATATAAATTCCCCGCTTCAATCACATATGCTATCCTCCAGAAAAGGCAGCCGACTGTATAACCTTATTTATGCCTCTTACATAAATAATCTCACATTTCTCTGCTTTCAGATGACTTAGGTGTCTACAGAATTGCACAGGAGTTAAAATATCAGGGGGAGAAAAATGTGAATGGCGGAGGTCGTTTCTCATCCCATTGAGCAAACGTTATGGTGAAAACCTGTTGCAGCAGAACTCGGAGGAAAGAATTTTGTGCAGTCTTCTGGAACTAGCATTGCTGATTTTGCTTTCTGGTTTATGAGATGGAGAGAGGGTTTGGGAGTGGGGGGGGGAACCCAAAGCCTGGAAAAAGAGACCATTAAAACCTGTCTTCTGGCTTTGGGAAACAGCATACATTCCACTATTTTTCTCACCTTCCTCGGTAAAAGCATATAATCAAAAAAAGCAAAGACCTTTTTAATCTAACATTTTACCATTTGATGCTACATTTAACAGTAAAGAAGATGCAGTGTAGAATCTCAATGCAATACTTGCATGCTCCTATATTGATCAAGAGACTGAATTTTTACTATGGGTAAAAAAGGAAATGCTTTGTTTAACCCCCAGGTTCAAATGATTTCCAGGTGCTGACAATTATCACTTGCAGTGTTTGATATCCCAGAATCTACCTTGAAATATAAACTTGACAAGTTAAACTTTTCATGATGTGCACCAGCTTTTCAAAAGGCTTCAGACAAGGACAAATAGTCCAGTAATGGGTGAAAACAGCTCCCATTTACAAAAGAAACACTTCATTACCAACCTAGCTGTTTATTTCTTTTCGACTTGTTTAAAATCAATGCTTAATCCTTACTAGAATTAGCCTGTTTTGTCATCCAATATTTCTATGTTATTTTGTCTCCCTCTTCAGTAGAAAAACATACTGAAAAATCTTTGCAGCAGCTTCGGCAAAATCGAAGCATGAAATTCTGTACTCTCTTGCTTTTAATAATTCCACGGCTGCAGCTAAAATATTAATTGTAATATGTCACTCATGATTGCTTAAGTTCCAATGTTATGAGAGTGAATATAGACTTAAGAGTGCCACATTTCTTGTTGTTTTCAGAATTGCTTCATTCTGTTTTGTTTGATTTCTAACCAATAACAGGAACATGTATTTCATTTTAAATAGGTAAGATAATTTTTTAAAACATACTTATTCCTTGGGGGAGGTGGGAGTATTCTGTTAGGATTTTATTGATTTATTTACTATATTGTATACAACTCATTCCTGAATTTTGAAAGAACATAATCAGGCAACAATACCAATAAAAGTAACAACTGTGAAATGTATTATTGAACAGTAATCAACATCCTTTTTGATAATAATTAAAATAAAAAAAACTGTACCCAAAAATTAAAATTAAAAAAAAAACTATACCCAAAAGTCACATTCCAAAGGGACAACTTTCTGATGTATATTTCTTTAAAAAAGTATGTTATTGTTTTTTGGAAAGGGAGGATATTGATGAAGACCTAGAGCAGCTTGAGACCTATTTTTTAACCATGGTTAATGGAACAATTTCTACAAGAAAGACATACACAAAGTGGCATACAATCCATGACTTTCCTCAAGGAATTGACTTAGAAACTCCTTTCCTTCTGACTTTTCCAAAGCCATTTGAAAAGCCAATTCTGAAAATAAAACAATAATCCAGAACAGGGATAAACCAACTTTGGGGCTGAGATACACACTTAAATGTTGGAAAACACATGACGGGTATAAAGTTTGCCAGTAGTACAAAAACTGGAATGCTTTCTACTAGAAAAAAAAGAGTATGGTGCTAGGGTTTTGCTTTATACCACAGTAACCTCTCTTTAAAAAAAAAAAAAAAGTTGTATACGATGGGCAACCTAGTGAATACAAGGAAGCTGTGTGCTCTATCTTCTTGCTTCTGGGCACCATGCTGGCATCCGTCAAATAGACAGTATTTGAATCAAGACCATCACTAGGCCAAAGAGTAATATTTTAGATATGTGCATGATGGTGAAAAGCGTTTTCTGAATCCTCCACAGCAACTGAGCGCTAGGCACAACTATCAAGTCATAAAAGGGAGATGAATCTAAGGGTGCCATAACAGAAGCAGTGATAATGATAAAAGAATATTTAAAGAAGCCAACTGGCTTCAAATCTGCATGCCATAAAATACACTTCAAAGAATAATAATAATTCCTGTTGGCTCCTACACAGCTATTTCTTTGACTGATTAAGAGTTCTTTAGTTTGGACTCTTGAGTATTTTCGGGCTGTATTAGAAGACTGTCATCACTTCTGGTTGCAATATACAAACGACAATGTCATGAATTTTGACATGTAAAGTATTCTAATGCTAGAGCTTTTTTAAAAAAAAAGTACTATGGAGTATATAAAATCATTACCCTCCATAAAATAACTTTTTCTGATTCTGTCTTTTAAGTTCTTTTACTTTGGTTTACACAAGGCTATCGTATGCTGTTCTGTTCACCGAAAGCAATTACCCTCTTTTTCAAATATATCTTTTATTTATATTATTAACCTCATTCATTTTATCTGTGCATTAATAAAACATTAGTTAAGTGATACCCTTAATCTTAAATGCTTGGATCAATCCTGACGATGTAGTATTGCCCGAATATAACAAGGCTGTTTGTGAGGTTATTGGCTTGTAGTTCTTCCTTGCTTCAAGCTGTTCGTTTACCAATTTTCTTTTCTTTTAAGTATATTTTTAATACCACCCAGAGTCCAGGAAAGCAGTCAAGTACCATGATCATATGACAGCAATGCCAACTAAATGAAGCCTATTAAGACTGAAATTACGTTTACTTGATCTTAAAGTCTCAAAGATTAAAGCATCACTTCAATCAACCGACCACCACTTTTGTTCTTGTACGCTGCAAAAATGTCTTGTTGTTTGTTAAACTACAGATGTACAACTGTGATTCTGAAATCTGCCGTCAATCCTGATGTGCAAGCAATATAAATATGAAGGGAAAGTTTGGAAACAAATCCATCTGAAGAGTTATATCTGGTATCTTTCAGGAAGATCAATCAACAGCGTCAGTTCAAAAAGTCAAGTTTCTTTGCTGCTTTAAACATGAGTGCTGGTTTGGAAACTTGTAAAACTCAGAATATTCACTTTCATATACCTGTGAATGTGTGCATACATGAAAGTACAAAAAACCCTAGTAAAATGGGGAAAGTATTACATATGCTGAGCAACTGCAAAAGACGCATATACAACAAAGGGAATCTTAAAATAGCTGAAGCGTATTTCCTTTGTGATTCACTCTGCAAAACCCCAGTGAGTTAGCATAAATTTGTCAATTTACACTCTAGCAGGAAATGTCTGGTGTTAAGACGGATAGAGTGAAGAGAGGTGATATCAGGAGCCAGAGGAAGAAGATAGCAATCAGAACCTTTGCTGTCCTTTGAATCTATGTGCTCACTGTTCGAGACAGAGCTGATTTCGCCCTTCAAACCAAAGTAGAATTTGATTAATTATGACTATTGCTACTGCATAGTGTGGAGAAAAGATTGTTGCTTTGTGTGACATGTATTTGTGCATATGCAAGTTAGCTACTGCAGGACCGATGCCAACTCTCACCACAGGAGGGCATATTGAAGCAGAGAAAACTGTCATGGAAGTGATAGGCCATTTCACAAAGTAAGGGCGAGAGTGAAGCCAATTTTTTCCAGTTGGTGAGAACTGCATTAATAAAGTGTAATAACAGCATCCAAAAATGTGTCTAGCTGACTTCAAAGTTAGCCCAGAGAGCTTCTGCCTTGTATGGAAACTAAGGAACTAAAGAGCTTTACAAAAGAAGAAGACGATGACAAAGGCGAAGAAGAAGCAAAGTTTTAATCTCTCATGTCTGCCATAGCTATCCGTGCACATCTCATCCATTCATGTATAGTCACATTATTTTATCACTAATGTGTAATATATTTCTGTCCAGACAATGAAACTAGCATAACTGAGGGTGGGAGAAATCAGAGGAAAAGAGGCATAAATCTCACATTAGAAATACTACAGTTAGAAACTAATGAGGGGAAATTCTTCCATCTACTATTTAGGATCCAACTCTGAACTTCAGATAGCCATTCTGGAACAAAAGAACTGTATTCTAAAAAGCTGTGTTGCAACACATTCCGAAGTTCTAGATGCTTCAGTAGGGTTTACTACTCCAAAGACATTTAAAAGTGGTGTTTCAAAGTTTGTAAGGCATACCTCTCTGTTTCAAAGTTTGTAAGGCATACCTCTCTGTAGCTCATTAAGGCAACCCCCTTTTTTAAGATTTCCCTGTAAGCATGAAGAAAAAGATGCAGATGTTTTAAAAATCACATAACCAACAGAAAAGGAGAAAAAGGGAAAGGGCTGCTTTAAAGAACAGTAGTTTGAGTTTGAGTTTATTTATATTTATATACCGCCCTTCTCTCGAGAGACTCAGGGCTGTGTACAGCCACAGATAAAACATACTATACAAAATTTAAAAGAATTGTAAAACAATATATTCAATTAGGCCGTGATAAAAATCCCACTAATATGTAGCTAGTTAAAAACCACTAAAAGCTCCATTAAAAGCCTTAGGCTAGTCCGGCTTGTTGGAATAAGAAAGTTTTGAGGGCCCGTCGGAAGGTGTGGATATCTGGGATTCTTTGTAACTCAGGGGGTAGCTCGTTCCATAGGGCAGGTGCCCCCACAGAGAAGGCTCTTCCCCTGGGTGTCGCCAGCCGACATTGTTTGGCCGACAACACCCTGAGGAGCCCCTCTCTGTGCGAGCATACTGGCCGGTGGGAGGCTACTGGTAGCAGAAGGCGGTCCTGTAAGTACCCGGAGCCTGAGCCATGGAGCGCTTTGAAGATGGTAACCAATACCTGGAAGCGCACCCGAAAGACCACCGGAAACCAGTGCAGCTCGCGTAGAAGAGGTGTTACACGGGAGCGCCATGATGCTCCCATTACCATCCGCGCGGCTGCATTCTGGACTAACTGAAGCCTCCGGGTGCACCTCAAGGGGAGTCCCATGTAGAGAGCGTTACAGTAGCCCAGGCATGCATAAACTTCTATAGTAAAGGATAAATTATTGTCTTAATGGGCCCTTCTTAGATCACTCACCAGGTTGTTTAAAAACCAAACCAAATGAGCAGAGAACATAGACGTCTAGGACAAAATGTTCACAGTATCTTATCCAGGGAAATTTCAGTATGACATTTCCTTCTACATGGAACAGTAGTGGGTTCCAAACCGGTTCGGTCCAGTTCTTAGAACTGGTAGTCACGGTGGTGGGAGGCTTCTCCCACCTGCCCAGACGTCATCACGGATATTCTACGCATGCGCAGAAGTACCATGCATGCGAGCTTCCTATTGCAAACCGGTAGCGAAGGTAAGTAGAACCCATCCTTGACATGGAACATGCCAACATTGAACAATCATAGCTGCTTCTAGGCTGTTTTGAGAAGAGAACAGTGATAAAGATGCACTCCAAAGGGCATAAGAAAACAGCATTTTGAATAGAAGCTGAAAAACATGGGTGCAAGATACATGTGTAATGGGCGGAGAATGGCAGGTGAAAGCACCTCTTTCTACATTTGGGAAGAGGAAAATAGTTTGCATTGGCAACAGGATAAACAGAAAGGACAGATTTGCCCTTATTTCATGTATTGTTTGTGGGCTTTAAAACTTGCCTTTCCTCAAGGAGTTTATTTCGCCATACACAGTGGTCTTTCCTCCAACTCTGAGAGGTAGTTTGAGCTGAACAGCGTGACTGAATCAAAGACATTAAGACTTCCAGTTATTCCAGCATTTGAACCATTGTACAAGAAAGACTCTGCAGTGTCTTCAAGCTCACAGAATTCTCTTACTCTCAGTAACTAAGCTTTTAGTTCAATGCCTCTCTGGCCAGGGGTGAAATCCAGCAGGTTCTGACAGGTTCTGGAGAACCGGTAGCGGAAATTTTGAGTAGTTCAGAGAACTGGCAAATACCACTTCTGGCTGGGCCCAGAGTGGGGTGGGAATGGAGTTTTTGCAATATCCTTCCCCTGGAATGGGGAGGGAATGGGGATTTTGCAATATTCCTCCCTGGTCACACCCAACAAGCCACACCACGCCCAACAAGCCACGCCCACAGAACCGGTAGTAAAAAAATTTGGATTTCACCCTGGAACTGCACCCATTTCTTAGATTGGGATGCCCTATTCACAAACATTAATACTTTGGTCACCAACCAGTTAGATTAATGCAATGTTTTCTATATATAGCAGGGTTGCCTTTAAAGACCACTCAGTAACTAAAGCTGGTGTAGAATACAGCACCATGAATATGCTGTTATTCTTTTGTGAGCTGCTCTGGTTCCAGTAGGCTTCTGGGTAGAATTCAAGTGCTGATTGACCCCTGCAAAGTTCTCACAGCATGCAGCCAGGCTATTTGTGGGCATTAAACAATGTCCTCTAATGGCATCCAGGAGGCATGCTTCTCTGCTATATTATATTATGTATTTTTAATCTTTGTTGAATAGTTTTGATGCCATTTTTAATTTGGCATGCAACACTTAGCAGAGTTTCATTCTAAATGGGCAGTCATATAAACTGAATGAATTAATGAATGAAAATACATAAAGTCCTCCTATACTCCAGAAAAGTACCTATTCAGTAATTTTGGCCACCAGCCCCTCTTCTCCAGAGAAATAGTCTCTGCCACTGAATTATTGAGGAACAGTTTAGTGGCTTCTCTTTGTCTACTTTAAAGAATGGAGAAAGTCAAAAAGCTTTCAAAATGAGACTGCGAGTTGTGAATGAGAGTGTGAGTTGACTTGGTAGGCAAAATGAGAGTGTGAGTTGACTTGGTAGGCAAGAAAGCTGGTGTGTGTGTGTGTGGGGGTGTCTCTAACCTTCACTCTCAGTGTAGGTAGCTGTACACTGAACTTGCTATAGGTAAGTGCTAACTGCTTTGTGCAGTGGTTTAAGTTACCTCTGTTATCACTTATCTTTCAAAGGCATCTCATCTGGCACATTAACTCTGATGTGATTAAAGTTCTCACACCTTGTGTTATTTTTCTGGCAACTGAAAAATCTAAAATGTAAAAGTTGAAATGATCCCAATAATGCTATTCTCTGTCCAAATATGCTAGAATACATGATAAAGGAATTTATTTCTACCAATCCTCTGATGAGATAAACAGAATCCAATTTACTTTTTAAAAGCAGAAATAAATTATACCACACTTTTCCTCTTGAAACATTCAAATGCACACAATCAGATTTAGTGAAGTAGAATTATAAAGTTCCTTGATCAGGGTTATCAACTAAACAGAAAACCCATGACAGCATGAAAAACAAATATTCCAAACTGACCATAGTGTGTTTGTGTGGGTGTGTTTGTGTACATACACATATATATCAGTTACAAATTAATGCTTTCTCCCTCTAACATGGGAGGCGATTCCATATAATATACATCTATCAGAAAATTACAAACAATATCTTCCTGTCCAACCAGAAGAGTAGAATAAAAAGTTAAGGATTCCTATCCAGGATTTGTCATTCCAATTTGACCTAAAAAGATTTTCCATAAATATTCTTAGATAATAATAATTTTATTTACCATTCAACAATTCATTTTAGGCAGAAACAATAGCCAAATATTCTGCATGTACTAATATTTTAATCCCTCTAACATCCTTAAGAAAACAAAATTAAAAGTCCATTATGTCTAATGCTTACTTTATTACATTTTTGTCCATAAAGGAGAAGTCAATGATGCTAGGAATGGTTAGTGGAATCAGAAGAAGAGGCAAGCAAAGAACTTGCTGCCTTGATACCATCAAAGTTGGTACAAAGATGAACATCCAAAAACTAAAGAAGCTGTGCTTGACAGGGTAGCATGGAGAGCACTTGCCTACAAAGTTTCCAAGAGTCAGACATGACTGAGCAGTTAAAACTAAAATTAAAACTATTTATATATACAGATGTTAATGATCACAGCTAAGGAAGGACAAATTAAACTCTCCCTCTCTACATGTAAAGGAAAATTCTTTTGTCTACTATTAAAAAGAAAAACAATAAGATTTTGGATTTAGAATCTAATAATGTATTTGCATCTAGCTTAGCTCACATTCTGAAATAAATAGAAGCATTTATTTTTATGAAAGAGTAACACCCACTTTTGGAGTTTAGTTCCCCATACTGGAATTTAATAAAACCAATTACAAAATATAATTGTAAGAGGAAATTTATGAATGACAAGCTTTGACATTGAAAATAACCTTGAAAATAACCTATATTAGGGAATATCTACAGTACATCCATATGTTGTCCCTATCCTATGCTCATGCCAGCTTAATTCTAAGCCATTTTAAGAAGATCTCTTTTGGACTCAGGTGTTTCAGCAACAGTTTACAAGGTTATATAATCTGCATAGCAGGCTGCTACATTCTCCCATTGGGCCCTTCTCTTGTTGCTGTCCCTCCCACCTTTCTCTCCCAGGAAAACAATGACCAATCATTTTCCTTCCTGTGAGCATGTCTCTTATAGACATTTATACAGTAGATTTTTTTCGTTTGCATGTACATGTACACATACATACACAAATACATTCATATATATACAGTAAAACTTAATGTATATATTTCAAGTTAAAATATCAAATAAGTATACATAGTTTATTTAGTTTTAAAACTTATTTTTTTAATGTTTCATTGTCTGCAATGTCTCCTAGAGCTACCAGTAAGTCTCTTATAGCATAATCATGGTTAATACTTGACTTGTAAATAGAAGCTTGCTGGTTTGAAACCAGATAGATTTTTTCCCCTTATTTTTAATAGCTATTTTTTCTTTCCATGAGCTATTCTCTTTCCTCTGCCTTTTTTTTTTTTTTGGTAATAAGTCCAGCGGTGCAAATTAAAGACCAGGAAAAACATTGACTCAATTGAAGGGGTGTTTCTATCTCTGCAAATTAGTCAGTGGCTATAGTTAGAGTCTATAATGAAGTAAAGCACACCAAGCCAAAATGGACAGAAGTACTTGACACAATATAAGGAGAGGGAAAAGTTCTTTAAAACTGCAGCAAGAAAATATGCCTGGAGGTCACATCTGTGACAAGAACACGGTAAACACGGAGTAATGTCATCCATTCCTACCCTCCAAAAATTGCTTTTGACAACTAGGCATTGTGGATAAGATTTTAGTTGGTGGTGTGGTAACAATAGCTTAGCAGCAGGAGCAATCAATTCTGTTTTATTTTTATAAAAACAAGAGTGTCCATGAGAAAAGAAAATCCTGCTAAACTTTACACATTTATTCAAATTCAGATGGCACTGCCAAACTGAGAGCATGTTAGAAGAACTGTCACAGATTTCCTACTACATTCTTTTAAGAAATAAAATACCACTTTTCCACAGAACAATGTAGTGGATATAATCAGTAAGGATGCCAAAACATTCTTGTTGTAAGTTAAGTATTCTCATTTAAGCAGCCATGTCTTCTGGGAAATTTGTTTAGATGCTTCAGAGAGTCTTTCTCATATGTCTGTGCATTTACATGCCTGTACAACTGTTTAATTTCATGACACTCCAAGGGGTAATGTTGTTTAATGTTACTCATACACATACTGATGCAACCATCCAGAAAAGCCTACACAGCAGCCATGCTGATTCTTCTAGAAGACATGATGACTAAGATTTTGAGAAGGGGTTGTACACTAATCCCATTTAAATGCACTGTACACCTCTGAAGTCCATCATATATGTAACTTGAAATCCCAACAGCATTGCTGACCTTGAATTTATCAAGTGGTAGCTTTAACTTAGTAAAAAGTGAAGTCTTCCAGTTTTGGGGGTTTTTTTAGTCATCAAAACATAACACCTCATTTTAACAATCTCCAGAGAATACTGGAATCTTCCATAATATAATGGGCCATGGTATGGAAGCCTAAAGTAAATAATGAGAGGCAGTTAGAAGGCGGCTGGGAGAGAGGGGGGTACAATGACATTTCCATTAGGTCAATGTGTCCATTAGATAATATCTAAAATATTTTGGCCTGTGGGTGCCCGAAGAATTATGCTATAAAAGAAGTGAAGAATTTATTTTTGAAATGCAGTTCTTAGCTTTCTGTAACATTAGCTGCAACATCCCATTCATATACTATACACTGAAAGCTAATATAATTTACTCCAGACAAAATTCTAATAGAATTAATGTCAGAACAAGAAGGTTTTAATTATTTTTGCTTGCATATTGATTATCTAGTTTTTGATGGTTCACATCGTTCTATGGTATAGTCTTCAATAGAATGGCATTTTTAGAATGGAGAGAATGGAATGGTTTTCATAATAAACATAAACAAGAGGTCAACACAAGAGGTAATTTTTAACATGATGGCAACACTGGCTTTTTAATAAAATGCTAAAATAAAAGAGTTTTATTGAGCTTTTTTTAAAAAAAATCAATACTATTTGGTTTAATTGCATTTGTATGATATCAATTACATAGAATTATTAATAAAGGTTGGGGAAATCTTCTGACATGTGTTTCATGCTTTAGCTTTATCCCAAATAAATAAAATTGCCTTACTAAACTGTATACAAGTGATTTTAATGTTCTTTCCCCAAATATACCTTGGTAAACATTTTGAATCTATCCCTTCAAATGTGATTAACAGTGGTAAGCCACAAGCCTCCCCTCGCTCCAGGGAGGCTAAGCTAGATCTCGCCCAGGCCTACTAGCAGCTACCGGTAGATAATGCTATCACAGAAGCACAAACAATAGTCACACACAGAGGTGCATCCTGAGTGCACCACTTGTAGTTTTGGGGGTAAGTGTAGCGCTAGGGGTGTTTCAAAGTATTATGGAACAAACACTGAAGAACATTCCCAGCATCTGCCCATATTTCGATGACATCCTGATTGCGGGGGAATCAGCGGCAGTCCTGACGGAACGTCTCTGTGTAGTACTCCAATATTTCCGTGAGGCAGGCCTAAAACTCAAGAAGGAAAAGTGCCAGATCGGCGTGGAATCTGGTTTTCTGCATCAACGTTGCTGGAATCCACCCAACTGAAGCAAAACTAAAGGCAATTCATCAAGCCCCACACCAAAATCCAAGGGGGAGCTTCAAGCATTCCTGGGCTTGCTCAATATTTACCACTCCTTTTTACCACATAAGGCTGCCCTGGCAGAACTGCCACACTGCCTACTGGACAAAAAAGCACCCTGGGTCTGGTCGAGCACTCAAGACAAAGCGTTCAAGGCGGTAAGATCATTGCTATCCTGAGACTCTATCCTAGCTCATTTCAACGAAACCCTACCAATGACTCTTTGCCATACGGCATTGGGGCAGTACTAAGCCACAGGATGCCAGATGGTAGAGAGACTTCGCATACTATTCTAGAACATTATCATCGGCTGAAAGGAACTATGCCCAGATAGACAAGGAAGCTCTTGCCATAGTGACTGACATTAAGAAGTTCCACGACTTCTTATATGGACAAACCTTCACCATCTTTACAGACCACAAACCTCTGCTTGGTCTCTTCACAGCTGACAAACAGACACCACAGATCCTGTCGCTGCGAATGCTACGATAGTCTATTTTTATGGCTTCATACTCGTACCGGATAGTCCACAAGCCAGGCAAGGAAATGGGCCATGCCAACACTCTCAGCCAACTGCCCCTACTGTAGACTGAGACTGAGCCAGATCTGGCACCAGCTTGTTGTATTCTGGCAATCCAGGACCTGTCTAAAGCATCCCTACATATGGGGGACATTGCAGCTGAAACCACCATGGACAGAATGCTTAGCCACATTCTCAACTGGGTGTTAAGGGGATGACCAGAGGCCCGGCCAGGCTCTGAGTTCCAGCACTACGCTTCTCGGAAAAATGAACTGTTGGCCCACAAGTGATGTGTGCTGTGGGGCATCAGGGTCATCATTCCACCCAGTCTTCACTCCAAGGTGTTGGATTCCCTACATGAGGTGCACCCAGGAATTGTTCGGATGAAGGCTCTAACCAGGAGCTACTTATGTTAGAAACATAAGCAAAGAGAAGAAACAAGAGAAGAATGAATGGTGTTAAGGACAGAGGGAAAATTCAGCACTTATTAAGATTAAATCACAAAACTATACTGCAGTTATATGGTTCCTTATGTTTAATCATAGGGTCATTGTTGACAAATCTGATTTATTCAAGGAAATGAAGGTAAAGATATATCAACATCTCAAGATTTGCAGTGTTGTGCTAACCCTGCAGAATATATTTGCCCAAAAAACTGTCCTATAGAGATTATAGGGCTATGTAGGTTAATGATGCAAAATGTAAAAGAAACCACTTTTCAATTGTGAC
>JANHFK010008866.1:59596-71848 GCA_036250565.1 Sibynophis collaris | reverse complement strand
TGAAGTGGTGTAGGGTTTCCTGCCTAGGCAGGGGGTTGGACTAGAAGGCCTCCAAGGTCCCTTCCAACTCTGTTATTATTATATTATAAGATGTATGTTTGCCAAAGTCACTTATTGAGATGGGTAGCTATAGAAATTAAATAAATATATACATAAATATAGTAATTAAATATATGCATAACTCCCCATAGTGATTGATTTAGGGGTTTTTTTCATTATAGAATTAATGGTACATTTATATATGTGTAGGTGTAAGTGCTTTTACTACCTCCCGACATGGAGGTGGTAAATAAATGCCCTGATACAACACAAAACCAACAGCAGTCTGGAGTCTGAAAAACAACAGGTTGGGGCCAACAACAATAATGTTATAACACAGCAACAGAGAGATGGGAGTTGTAAGATCTAATAGAATAACAGAATAACAAAGTTGGGAGAGACCTTGGAGATCTTCTAGTCCAACCCCCTTCTCATGCAGAAGACCCTTTATCATTCCAGACAAGTGGCTGTCCAGTCTCTTCTTAAAAGTCTCCAGTGATGAGGCACCTACAACTTCTGAAGGCAAGCTGTTCCACTGGTTGATTGTTCTCACTGTCAAGAAATTTCTTCTTAGTTCTAGACTGAACCTATCCTTAATTATAATAATTAATAATCTAATTGTTATTAATTAATCTACATTACCAATAATGATGAATAGTCTTTATACCATAAAGACTATTTATTCTCATATAAGAATGTGCATCAGCTTTATTTTTAGGAATCTGTCATTTCCTGTAGGTCTAAAGGCACTCTTCAAAGAAACAAACAAACAAACAAGCAAGCAAGCAAGCAAATAAATAAAATAAGAGAGCAGCAGCAGCAGCAGCAGCTTTGAAGCATGCACCTCTGCCCTAGGAGGGGGGAAAAAAATAAAAGTAACTTGAGTTACTCCTGGGAGTTTACATAGAATGATGGAGAGCAACTTCCCCAATTTGCTTCCTTATAAATGGAAGACCTGCCACGTCAATATGTTAGCCTTTGTATGAACCACATGATAAAGGCTGATAAAATTGATTGGTACTTTTCAAAACGGGCTTTCTGCCTCTGGAAAACCTGAAGGAATCTTCCAGAATGTTGTCTGTCCACCATTTACCTCCCAGCCAGCAGTGAAATCTACTTACCTTCGCTACCGGTTCGGGTGTGCTCCTGCACAGGAGTGTGCTCCTGCACTTTTCTGCGCATGCGCAGATGACTAAAAAATGGAACGTAATGACATCCCGTCAGGTGGGCGGAGCCTCCCACCGCCGGCGCTACCAGTTCAGACAACCAGATAGAACCGGGGGGATTTCACCACTGTTCTCAGTCCTTTCTCTGCACGTAAGGAGTGCCTCAGTAGCGGTGAAACGACTAACTTTTGGTGGTACCATTTTTATTTTTTATTTCCAAATACAAAGATAGGAAAGATAGCGGGGGCTGAATTACTATCCAATAATATCAGGATCTGGGCAGTTGGGAGTCTATTGAAGTTACCTCTCTGAAATGAATTATGGGTAGCTACAATACAAAATCTAGAATACAAACGTTTAACTTCTCATAATAACTGATTCAGGTTTGTTTTTTTTCATTATAGAATTAATAATATATTTACATGCTTTGGTTTTGGATTTGTTTGGTTTTTGTTTTGTTTTGTTTTTTGGTTAGGAGCCAAGAGATAATATATATACAAACCTGCACATCATAAGTCCCGTTTAGCAAAACAGGCCTTTGGGAACTGATGTCCTGCAGAACCCCTGATAGCACAGAACAGTTGACTTTCTGGAAGTCTTTGGAATGGCTGAACTGCACCATATTGTGGAGAGCCAAAATTTTAGTGTCGAGCTCAGCATCCTGCCTGGTGCGGTTGTGTAGCCCGAGGTGGTACTTGCGGAAGTGTTTTATAAGATCTGTGGGGTCGTTCCCATAGTAACCGTAGCCACAGATGTTGCATTTGAAGTCCTGAAGCTCTGGAGACAGAGGCGCCGTATCTGGGTTCTCATTTGCCGACAAATCTGCTTTCAATTTGATTGGCCTTAAGTCCCCATCTGAAGGCACTTGTGGGTTTTTTGAGGCCAACGAGGCTGGGCTTGAACCCCGGCCCTCAGCTTGACCACTTTGCACGTGCATTGTTTCATCCATAGATTTGGGTGACATGCGAGTCTCTTCACTTTTCTCCGTCAGATCTACTGACAGGTTGCAGGCCACATCTTGGGTGTCATCTGCATCTGATCTGAGAGGAGACTTCAAGGACTCAGAGATTCCCCCAACAGCTGGAGATGAGAAGGCTGGCATATTTCTGTCTGTCATCTCATCATGAGGGAAGGATGGAACATTTCCTCCCTTATTGTGGCTTTCATAATTGAAGCCAGCCTTTTCACTCGTTGTAGAGATTTTCAAGTCCTTTTTAGAGCTGGGAGATGGCTCTGGGACATGCGTGCAAAAGTCCTCGTCATTTTGCTCCACAGCCTCACCCAACTCAGTGTTGTCTTGCATCTGACCGGCAGAAAATTCTTTTCTTTCAGTATTGTCACTTTCTGTACCTGGCGATTGAAGGGTCTCTGTTTCTCCTTCTCTAACAACGTTTCTTAGAGGGGGATTCTTTTTCCGGACCATATCTAAAAAAATAAAATAAAAGTGTGTATACAAAAGTTAGAGTAAGATAACAACAATGTATAGCACACCCAAGCAGGCCATCCCCACACACACACACAGACCCGTTCCCATATCAAAATATAAACAATGTTTGCCAGACCAAACAAAAATGCTTCTCCAGAAGATTTTGTACAATCTTGCTAAGCCAGACTTGGGAATAAATCCTACTTACATAAAGGGGAGGAACTTCTGCAGAAAGGACAGAAACATAATTGTGATTTCATGTTGATCTTTTATTGTTGTACCATACATTGGCTAGACAATTTGGTCTAACTCTAACTCAATTCACTATTGATTAATTGATGTTATATAAAACTATTGTTAGATCCCAGGAACAAGACCACAATATTCCACCAGGCAATGTACAATTTGAACAAAGTTTTGTAGAAGGAATTATTTCAAGATTGAACCCAAATATATTAAAAACTAGCTAAATACCCATGCTCCGCTATGAAACTATGTGATCGGGCTTGATAAATTGACACTTACAGCTTGGAAATTAATGAGTAGTTATGATCAGCCTCTTCTCTCCCCTGCTCTCCCTCAGCCTTGCCCCACAGAAGCCTCCTCTATCCTATCCCTTTCTCTCCCTCAGCCTTGCCCCACAGATATATAGATACCATATAAAGATGCAGCTTTCCTCAACCCTTGAAACCTTTGGAATCTATCAAAACTTACTGCAAATAACGGTTTCCAAAGTCAGCATATTGCCCCCAAGAATCTTGCTCCTCATTTTATTGCCCTCGGAAGGATGATTGGCTGAGTCAACCTTGAGTTGGTCAGTATCAAACTCCTGGCAGTGAGCTTAGTTAGCCTGCAATACTGCATTCCAACTACTGTGCTATCATGGCTCTTAGTATTTTGTATTATTCATGCACACAGATTTATTTATTTATTTTTGAAGTCTCCTTCTTAAAACTGGTTTCAGCAATGTGTCGCCTTCATGTTATACTAGACCAGGGGTGTCAAACTTATGTTGTCATGGTGGTGTCATTTGACTATCTGGACTTTTTTCCCCTTTGCTAAACTGGGCATGGGCGTGGCCAGCATGTGACGCATCCAGCCCACGGGCCAGGAGTTTGACAGCCCTGTACTAAACTAATAAGAAAGGACTTTATTATGATCCTATGCCAGAACTAATATTCTAGATTAAAATTTTCAGCATCCCCCAACTCCTGGTCCTGTTAGCTAGAATTAAGGGCTGAATCCATGTGGTAAAGATTGATCTACCAGTACAATTAAAAAATGTTTTAGATAACTGCCAATCGCTTCAGAGAAAGAAACTTTTTATCTCAACCTTCTTAAGATAAGGTAAAATGTGGCATGTAAACATCAGGCTAATTCAAATTTTGTATTGTTCGTGGCCCTACAATCCCATCTTCATGATTATCAAATATACAATCTCCAAAAATGAGTCTTGCAGATGCTTTTTATATTGTAGCAATTCAATAATATAACCCAAAACCCAAAGGCATGCTAGAAAGCATAGAAGTGAATAGAGAAAAGAGGCTCCTAAGGCAGAGACAAATATTCAACAGTTAACGGATATCTTATCTCAAAGGGCATTCATGAAACTCACTCTGGATTTATAGAGTTAATCATACTCTTATTTGCCCAAATAAATTTGAGAAGGCAACTTAGAAACAGCTGCTACTTCACTCAATTTTTTTTCCAATGTTGGAATAATATGCCACCCCAAATTCTCCCCCAGTCTGGAACTTAGGAACAGATACTTAGGAAACAGAGCAAAAGGTAGAAATTCCTAAGCTTCTCAGGCCACCCACTGTAACATATGAGAAACTCAAATGAAGCAAATTTTATCAAGAAATAAGAATAATATTCCCTGCCCGCTCATATCAAGTTTTTCTAAAAATAAAGTTTTGTTGGACACTATCTACTACATTGCTCTATTTGAAAAATATATCCCTTTTTCTGCATTTGTACACTATCAGTATCATTATTCAAGAAGACATATTATCTAAATAAAAGCCCATTTGCAGTACTTCTAAATGGAGAAACTATCTATTGGCAAGTCACACTAGAGTGGAAATATAGAGAAAGAATATAAGGCATTCTACAATTATTATCTCTAAGACAAATAACAGATTGCACAATGCTTTATGGCGTGCCAAGAAGTTTTCCAGTTAACATTTCTACTTAAAAAAAAATACATACTTGTAAAATCATACCCAGCATTGACTTCATAAGGCATGTGGCTCTACAATGCTTTTTGTTGTGTTTTGTTTTTACTGTTATTAATTCTATTAGTCAATTAGCTGGAAGGCTAACACAACTGGCTTAGAAGATACACAGCAGACACAGAAGACATTCTGAGAGCTGATCTGCACATCTGCAAAAGAAAACAAACAAAAAAGATTCCCCCCTAAATTATGTATTTATGATTAGGGTTTTATTGAAAAAAACATTCAGCATTCTATATATTACAGCAAAAAGTACGGCTGTACCACAATCAGATTAGCAACCCACAGGGACTTTTGCATTTGCTCAATCCTTTCCTTATTTTCTCCAAACAGTCTTACAGATTCATTAATTCTTGAAGGGAAAACCTCAAATGTCAAAATTATTATCTTCTATGAACCAGTCACAAATCTCAACTTTATTTCTATGATACTCCCACATCTCACAGCTTGGGACTTAAGATCATGGAACCTTCCTCAGTCTTAGACCAAAACGATACATTCTAAATTTTCAACTCATTCTTGCATACCTCTTTAAACTTACAACTTAAACATCTCACACATATCAATGTTATCTTATTCAACTTACTTCACACATATCAATGTTATCTTATTCAACTTACTGCACACCAGTAATGGGTTCCTAGTGATTCTGTCCAGTTCATAGAACCGGTAGTAACGGCAGTGGGAGGCTCCGCCCACCCGCCCGTATGTCATCACGGACGCTCTTCACATGCGCAAATGTGCCGCGCACGCGTGAAGCAAGTGCACAAGTGCGTGTGCTCCCATTGCAAGCAGGTAGCAAAGGTAAGTAGAACCCACCCCTACCCACTGCACACAATATTTTTTTCATATAAAATCGCATTTGTACCATTGAAATATGGTGCTTACCATCTTAAATTCATAAGTAGCAGCAGAATCAATGAATAACAAAGGACAGTAACAATCACCTTACTATGAGTTCTTGAACAACAGGGAAAAGTTAAGACATTTGGAAGCAAAACATGGTTCCAGCTTTAAAAAGTGCCTGCCTGTCTATGTTTCTGACAGGAAATAATAGAAATACTATGCCTTCAACTTTTGTATGAATGACATCTTTCTATGATTAACTTCTTGCACATTCAGAGAAGAAAATAGGCAATAGTTAGGACTATTATTCTAAGCATATGGTACTATGAAAGAAGCATTTACTCCCTTTACCATTGGCATCTCTTTGCCATTCAAATTCTTAGAGATTAATACAGGTCCCACTGATACAGGTAATCCTCAATTTATGATCCTAATTGAGCCCCGAATTATAGTCATAAATCAGGGCAGTTATGTGACCGCGCCCAATTTTATATCCTCTTTTGTGGTGGTTGTTAAATGAATACTTCATTAAGCCAATGCCTTAGTCATTAAGCAAGTCCATCTTCCCCAATGAGGTGGGTTTTTTTGCCAGAAACTGGAAGTAAATGTCAAAAACTGGCAAAAGAGCCAAAAATCATGGTTATAGGATCGCAGAACACTGTTAATGGCCGTAAATTCAAGATGGTGGCCAAGTGCCCAAAATGTAATTCCATGACTGCAGGGAAGCATGTGCAACTGTTGTAACTTCGAAAATGGGTCACAAGTAGCTCTGAGGAAGTCCGTGGTAATTTTGAATGGCTGCTAAGTGACCAGTCATTAAGCAGACTACCTGTTTATAAAAAGATTCTGAGTGAACCAACAATACCAATGGTTGGGGGTTTCACTGATTTCATAATTAAAATTGTCCAACATGACATGTACCAATAACAAAATAATAGCCCATTAGTTTCAATAACTGACTGTAGCTGCAATTAACTGTTTCCAAATGCTTCCGGTATTCAGAGGTCTCTTATATAACTGTGTAAACTATCTGATTTATCGTCCATGGCTTCAATTCATATTTGGTGCGCTAAAAGGATGGCCACTTTTGGGAAGATTCATAATTGTTCCAAATCTTCTCCATTTCAGTATTATATGTGTCTGACTGATCATGCTTCAGGGCTGAAAGGCATCAATAATTTTTAACGGGGGATCTTCAGAAATTGCTTTTGAACAAGGCATGATTTTCCTCTAGAATCCGTGATGATGAAAGACAAAGTTGATCAAATGTATACAGAGAGGCCTGACCCAAATCAGACTTGATTAATGAAATACTCAGCCAACTGGACCCTATTGTGCCTTTAATTGTAGCCACTAAAACAGGTTTTCATATAGGTATGTGCTATATTAGTGGAAATAAATGAAAGGCAAGTATTGGTATTAATCTGGTATTATTTCTTTAGTGAGCCTTCTCTTATATGTCAGTTGGATCCACATAAAAAAGTTATTACAACCCTGTAATCCCTTAATTCGGGATTACAATAGCATCAGGGCAACTGGATGGGGTTTACTGGCTGGATGCCCTTCCTGATACCATGCGAAGTTTGCAGCAGATTTTTTTTTCTTTGCGCCCTAGGAGAGAAACATCTTCCGCTATCTAGAATTGAATTCTCAACCTTCCTAATGGCAGGTGAGTGTCTTCACCACTAGGCTCTATCAGTTGGATCCACATAAAGTTCTTAAAAACATTAAACGGCATAAAATTTCCAACTTTCTGAAATACAGTAGTTTTCTTTATCTGTGCACATTTCAAAACAACAGGTAAATTTCCTAAAAATTCAGCACAGAGCTAATCTATTGCATGAATTTGGGCACTTGGCAACCATCTTTCCCTTAAAACTGGTTGCAAAATCCTGTGGACACTTGATCACTATTTGTGACTTTCCTCGCTGTCTTCCTACAAACGAATGAGGAAAGATGTTCAGGTGAATCCATCCATCTTCCATCCATCCCTGATCTTCCTTTGCTGGCAAGTACCATGTCCTCCCTTCCCCCTTCCTTCGTTCACATTCACATTCACATTACATTTCACACATAAACACACACACACTGCCCTCCTTCCTGTGTTCATTCACATGGATGCACCCATTTGTGGCCTCCTTCCTGAGCCTTCCTCTACTTGAACACATTCCACACCCTCCTTCCCTGGCTTTCTTGAGTTCATATGCACTACGTATCCTTTTTTCTCAGCCTTTCTACGTTTTTACACACACACACATACACACGCACACACAGAGACCAGTACCCTCCCTCCCAGATGTGTTTCACTCATACCCCACACACATTTTTTCTGATCTTCCTGCAATCACATGCACCCTGAATGGACTTTCCTCAGTCTTCTTACATTCACATATACATTTACACACAGACATTCCACAGTCCTCCTTCTTGGACCTCCCTGCACTCTTACACATACTTTGCCTTCCTTTTCAAGCTTTTCAGAGACCTTATTGTCCCCCTTCAAGTGACAGAAGGCTGTCCCCTGACCACCATCACTACCCCCGCAGCAGCCCCATGACATCCCCACCTCCCTCAGCTGGGACTACCTCCACTTCCTGCCCTAAACGACCCATTTGTTTTAGGCTAAGACAATTAGGACTGAGTGGACAGCTGTCGCTAAGCAATACAATCACATGACACTGTGCCTTTCAACCACACAGCGATAGCAACCCTGCTCCCAATTGCTCTCCTAATTCAGACTGCCTGTACTTGTAAGTGCAAATGTTTTTAACTAGCTGCAAACGGTGTCCCTTCCACCTTGTTGAAGTTAATGCATCATTCACTGAGATATCAAACATCCCAAAAGCAAGCCTGATCATGGTAAAAACAATACCACAGAAGCTGCTGAGTTCTTGGCGGCTCTGGATAATCCATAGCTGTTAATATTTTCCTACTATTCCAGGGAGTTGAGTTTTGATTAATTGACTGTGGACAGTTTTGTGATCATTTGGCACTATATGATGTCATTTTATTGGAATAATTGGGATCAACGTTATTTTCGGACTGCAGGCTCTGCCAGAGAAGGTAGGCAAAACCATTCTATCTGTGTGCATATTCTATCTGTGTACCATTCTATCTGTGTGTCTGTATGAGTAAAGCAATCAAGATGCACTTTTGATCAAAAAACAGTAAAGTTTTGTCCAGTTTTTTCAAGTTAAAAAAAAACCAGGAAAAAAGGATAAATCTCCTTCTAATAATCAACTTTATTTCTGTTAAAATATTTTTATATTATAAAATTACAGGGTAGTCTTATGAACTTGGAGATTTTAGATACAATTGTCACCACTATCAAATCTCACCAAAAAAGCCATGTATTTCATCAACTTCACCATTATAATCCAGTGGAATATGGATCGTTCCTAATGGAATTAATTAATTGTAAAGGGAATGAGCAACACAGTCACGAACAAAACAAACTTACTAAAGGGGAAAAGCTCAAAGGATGGTTTTAGGTGTGAATTTCTCTTTGTAATATCCTGAAAAGCACTATGAGAAGGATGAACAATTCTGAAATTCTCCCAACCTGCTTTGCATTTCTTTAAAAATAGTAACACATCTCAGCATTGTTTGATATATCAGTGTTTGAGTTGAAATGCTTTCAATGAAAATACAATTTAGACACTTTTTAAAAAAATAATACAAATTAATTTGGAAGTGGGGAAAAAAAGGGAACAAAATCATCTGTTCAAACAAGCAAGATTGTGTACATGAAATGGGCATGATTGCCCCCCTTTTTAAATGAGACATCACTTAGAAGATTCTGGTATCTAAACTAAAATAATTGAGAGAGGAGATGAAAACTGTTAATTAAGAATCAAAAGTTAAATAAATAGCTATCTGATATATGGCATCCTGCTTTGTTCTTAGAAATCAGCTTCTTTCCATCTCTCTAAAACTCAAGTCATTCAATAAATAAAAATAAAATAAAAAAATAAAGTAAAATAAAATAAATAGTAGAATTGCTAAATTAACAAATTGAAGGACAAATTATCGCAGACCTCTAAGGAAAACTGTTTAGAAAAACCTTTTCTCCCTCCATTGATTTACCTTTCAAAAAGAATATTCCGAAGCGTACAATGAAATAGAAACCCAGTGAAGCATTTCTCACACAACACATAATTAACTTATTCAATTCATTAACGTAAGAAACAGTGATGGGATTCTAATTTAGAAAGTGCACGAAACAAGTAGAAATTCCATAGAAGAGAAATACATGAGTTGCTACAAGCAAAAATCTGAAATTCTTGCAAGAGATGTGTAGGAAGTTTAATTGTTTTCCAGTAATGATTAGGTTAAAGTCACTGAACCGCATCGCACGTGCCCAACCCATTCAAAATATCTTGTAATTTATTTTATGATTGTGAGCCACCCAGAGTCATTTAGAGTCTGGCAGCATACAACTTTAATAAATCATCATTAACCTTTAATATGTTTTTGTTTTTTTTCATATTCTCTATAACCCACGAAGCTCCAGAGATCATGCCTAGTAAACTAGCTTATGTTCCCAATATCTAACATTTTCACAGGATCACTCAACCTTACTCTGCTTTGTGGATTCAGGTCTTGTTGGTTTTAAGAGCAGGACTATAACAAAAATACTAGAAAAACTTTTGCAGAGACAAAAATGAGTCTCAGATATCTTATGAATTACAGCAAACTGTAATAAGTAAACTGATAGACACCCAAGCTTCTGGAATTGATGCATAAGATTTTAAGAGAATGGATTTCAAGCACAAACCACAAGTCTAATTTTAGCTTATCACAGAAATCTTTTAAGACCATCCCATAGAATAAAATAAATACCACTGAAAGCCAAGAGAGATATAGCAGGAATATAAACTGCAAAATAAGGAGTACTTACATACTCTACTTCTGGAGAACCTTCCAGTTTTTACACTGTAGCTAAAATGAAAACTAAGCAGAGTTGAGGGACCGAATCATCTGAATACCTCTGACTGTGCCCATTGAACCCCCTGGCAAATGGCTTCAAAGAGAGGAAAACCACAATATTTTCCTACAAAGCTATCCCCCCAAACTGAAGCTACACCCATCCTAGTTTCTTGTTCTTTGCAAAAGGAACATCCATTACGTTTCTCTCCTTGCATGTAATGAGAATTTTCTCTCTTTTCTTTTTCCTTTTTTGTTCAAAAAAGTATTCCGTTTGGATGTTATTATTGTGGTTCTGCTCTCTCGTGTAGGGACCATATTTATTAAAGACCCACCTATTTCGCTTGGCCGGCCTGGAATGACCCTGAATTACCATGGGGATGAAGCTGATGGGATTTTTTAAGGGTTTTTAAGGATTTGAAAGGTTTTATAAGGGTTTTATAAGGGTTTTGATAGGGGTTTTAAGATGTTTTTAAAAAATTTAGAACAGACTATCGTTTAATTATTTTAAAATATTTTAAAATTTATATTTATTATTATGGAGGAGAGGGGGGGAGAGAGATTATAGGAGAGAGAGAAAGAGAAAGAAATTCTAAGAGAGAGAGGGAAAGAGATTTTAGGAGAGAGAGAAAAAGAAAGATTGTAAGAGAGAGAGAAAGAGATACCGGTATATTAGGAGAGAGATTCTAAGAGAGATATAGTAGGAGAGAGAGAGGGAGGGAGGGATTTTAGGAGAGAGAAAGAGATTCTAAGAGAGAGAGAGAGAAAGAGATTCTAAGAGAAAGAGAGAAAGAGGTATACTAGGAGAGAGAGAGAGAGAGGCAGGCTGGCAGGCAGGCAAACAATTATTTCTTTTAAATCATGCTTTTTTTACAGACTGCTCTCGAGTCCACAACAAAAGTAGACCTCACAGGGAGAGCGTTTATGTTCGAGAGGGATCCGGATCGAAAGGAAAAGTGATTAGGGAATAAGCTGGTTTATGAGAAACTGAGATTTGGAAACTGGGCAGCTTTTTTTCTCCTTTTTAACTTTTAAACTGCAGTTTTTCATTTGGTCTGGGTGAAATTCAACTCTCCCCCCCCTCCCCCCAGAGGATCGATGCTTCTGCTGTGTCATTTTGACCATTGCCGAAAAGGCAATCGGTGTCGTTGTGCGCAGGTAGAAAATTTGCGATCAATAGTTCTTTGCAACAGGTAGATTCCCTCTCTGCCATGTACAATTTGGGGCCAAATAATCCCCAGAGATGCAGGGAAGCCTCTGGGTTTCTTCAGAGCTCTAGGTGGGTTTACCTGGATGCAGGAAGGATCTGCCTTGCCAATCTTAATTTAGGAGGATCTCTCTCTCTCTCTCTCTTTCTCTAACCAGCTGGAGGGCAAGTACTTCTATCCGGATCAACCGTTTTAGTTGAAGCTGCTTCCAGTTAAAAGAGTGCTCTTCCTTGCTAACCTGATCAACAACTATCGATTATTAAATTATTCTCAGGGTGGTGTTTACAAGCCTTCCTTAGAGAAGCCAGGTTTGAACCTGGATCCTCCGGCATAGAATAGAATAGAATAGAATAGAATAGAATAGAATAGAATAGAATAGAATAGAATAGAATAGAATAGAATAG
>JANHFK010008866.1:38561-50124 GCA_036250565.1 Sibynophis collaris | reverse complement strand
TAAAATTATGAATTTGGTGGTCCGCGGGATTTAAAATTATGAACTTGGTGGTCCCTGAAGTCCAAAAGGTTGGGGACTCCTGCTCTAAACCATTTCCAGAAACATCAAATTATAGAGAATCCTATTTTTGATAAGTTTACAAAACACCAAGTGTTATTCATATTTCTCAGACAACAAAAAACAAATCCACTTGAGCTACTCACAGATTATCAGTGAATTTTAATAACTTTTGAATAGATCAATTAACTTTAAAAATAAATGTCTGCAATTTCTCCTACCAGCATTACATAACAGGTATTTGTGAAATAATGTATCATCACTTTTATTTTTCTTCGTTTCTTCCTGACCGTATCAAGCAAGGCAGCCTGCAAACAAATCCACAGAAAGACAGTATAGTATAGTGATTACTAGTTGGACTAAAACTCAGGAGACTGAAGTTGAAATTCACCTCATCACTGAAATGCACTGAGTAACTTTGGGGCAATCCTACTTTCAGTGCAATCTAATTCACATAATTATTTTTATGGAATAAAATGAAACTTGATAACTTCATGCAAATGGTCTCCAACTCCCGGAAAATAGGTAGGGCTATAAAATCTAACAAATTAAGAAATAAATGCCAGGCCACAAAAGGTGACTGTTAAAAAACGAGCAATGAATTCAAAGCTGGATTATTTGCTTTCCCATCACTAACAGCCTCTGGATGAAGAGAAGAGATTCAACACTCCCTAAATTCTGTCAAATAACTCATCTGCGTGCAAGGGATTCTTCAATGTTTATGGAACTGGACACTTCCTTCTATTTCTGCCACCCAATTCAGTGGATTCATGGACCACAATTTGCTTGCATGGAACTGACTTGATAGAATGCCATATCTTTTCACTAACAAATTCATTGTTCTATGAGGTATCTCCATACTTTCACTCAAAGGCAGCTCCAGTATGTTTATAAATTAAATATATAACTAAAAAGGAGAAAACAGGCATTCATGTTTAGGAGTCATACCTAATTTTGGAATTTGAGGTAGTGTTCACTACTTAACAGTTACTGCTTCCCTTTGTTTTTCATTTCACAAACTCATCTGTATAATATAGGTCTGTATATATCTCATTTACAAGATCTTTCACTGTTACCTCTCTGTCAGTTCAATATCTCTTGCCTAGCAGTTAAGATGCTGGACTTATTGACCGGTAGATAGCAGTTTGATACCCAGGCACTGCATGATGGGGTGAGCTTCCATTCTTGCCTCAGCTCTTGCCAGTCTACCAGTTTGAAAGCATGCAAATACGAGTAGATAAATAGGCACTACTTTGGTTGGAAGGTAGCATTCCATGCACCTCAGCATTTAGTCATGCTGGCCATGTGGTCACAGAAGTCTTTTCGGACAATCGGAAATGGCTAGGAAATGGAGATGAGCACTCCCCACTAGAGTTGGACACAACTGAACAGGGGAAACCTTTATCTAAAGTAAGCAATTGTGTATGATAAGTTAATTCATGATTTGCTATTCAGAGGGTTGACAGTAGCAGAGATGATAGAGTTGATACCAAGTAGAGTTAGGGAAATCTGGATGATGATTACCTAACAACTACCTGTTAAATCCCTTTCGGTGGTTTTCTTTTCTCAGACAAAACAAAGGGGAAATGGTTGGTGCTTCTGAATGGCCAGGGGAAATGGTTCATACTCACAGTAACTCTCCGTGATAAATATTTCCAAGATTGTAATCTGGCACCGAATCAAATTCCAGGGAGGAAATTTTGGTTCAGATTAAGTCCTGTGGATAGATAGGAAAAAGAAAGAAAGAAAAAAGAGACTTGGCTACCTGGTTCTGGATACTGTCTGCTTCACCAAATAATTTTTCTCAGAAGTTCAAAGTATTTTATTTTATACGAATTCTAAGCAATATAGGTACAATCTTTGCAGCGGAGGGAAGAAAAATACTCAGTGAATGAGACACAATTTTCAAGGCAATTCTACGGCACTGGTGTCAGTAGGGGAAATTTTCAAGCAGATTAATCAAAATCAAAATCATACAGAAGCATAAAATTACACACTTGATCTCAGACAATGATAGTTTGGCCAAAACAAGACCAGTTTGGTTTAGCTAGCCAAGCTGATCCACCCATTTCTTATTGCACAGGACAAGCGAATTAAAAATTAATCAAAGATCCACACCCAGATCTACTCAATTTCAAAGCGTCTCATTTTTAATTATCATTTTGTCTCATTTTTTAATTAATCTCAATTTGCTAATGAAGCAACTCACTGCGATTTTGTCAAATTAATAGCTCTATTCCTCATAAATAAAACTGAAATAAAGGCCTACCACAGCAAGCTGTTGTGATAGCGAAGAACATAATGAGAGGATGGGCATTCAAATGGCAAACACAGATCACCATAAGGAAGTCTGAAGTCTGAATTACACATTGCAATTTATTTTGCTCCAGCCATGTATATATATTCTAATGTGATCTAAGCAAAAGCACATTGACCAGGATCCAAACCCTAAAGTTTTAGGAATGACTCAATGAAAACTTGAAAAAAAAGGAGGAGGGTGTAGAGAGATATTTCCAATGAAAAAGGGAACTTCTACGCCAGGGATGATTAAGAAATGATTTCAAGATAAAACTATTGATGACACAATGCTTTAATGCAAACCAACATAGATTGGTGCACACAACTCTGTTTACTGCTTAAGGATTTTACTGAGGGAGGGAGGGAGGGAGGGAAGAAGGAAGGAAGGAAGGAAGGAAGGAAGGAAGGAAGAGCAGCGGAAATCAGGTCATGAGAGTATAATCAAAAATTGTGTTGTGAACAGAGTTTTGTAACTCAAAAGCCATACATTTTACAAAAAACTGAATGGAAAAATGGACAGGGAGATGAAAGCAATCTTCAGCACAACTCTACCTAACAGAATGCCTTGGTAAGCTATGGAATTTGCTGTCACAAGTATTAACATTGCTGTAAAATTCCATTCCTTTCAAAAGGGATTAGGTTAATTAATTGAGCATAAGGATCAATAGGTACTAGTCATGATGGCTGTATGTAATGTCATCAACCAAAACAAGTATACTTTAGAATTTTTTAAGAGTTGTATAAACTTGAACAACATTTGGAAGAAGTGAAATGCAGCCCCTCACTCTCTTATTCTTAAACCAGCCCAATATTTAGATTTACACGTGAACCTTATAAAAACACTGCAATTGCTTTTAAGGTCCCATTAATGAATTGTCTCCTTAAAACAACTGCATCTTTTTCTAGGTTTGTTTTTTTTTGAAACCTGAAATAGACCGTCCTTCAATAAACCACAGAGAGTTGTTGTGCTCACTGTAGGTCTGAATACTTGTTTTCATTCATTTTTAAAGCATGCAGAGTTCTGCTGAAGATTAATTATGTGGCATTCATTATGGTTAAGAAGATAAACTAGGGTTGGGGAGTCTGGTTCAGGTACACCCATAGCCTGGAAGCTCACTCAGGAATTTGTTCTTTCATCCTTGTCTATCTCATAAGATCCCTAGGAGAAGGTTGACAGATGGGATGACTATCTATGCCAGCTTAACCTCTCAGAAAAAGGCAGACTGTGTATATAATAAATAAATCCGAGTTGAGAACTATTAAACAACAACTCCCATCTTAAACGATGTGGCTAAGCACGATATCACATTGTCATCTCAGGTTACAACCTCACTTCCAATGGTCATTAAGTGAATCGCCCATGATCATTTAGGTGAGACATCAGGTGAACACGTTTTGCGATTTTATTGTCAGATTCTCTATTGACTGAAACTAGCTGTAAAGTACACAAAGAGACATCATGACCTCAGAACACTGCAAGAGTCCTAAACACCCATCTACTGCAAGACTCCTGAATCTCAATCCTGTGAACAAGACGCTAATGGTCATAAGTGCAAGGACTGGTCATAAAGTCATGTTTTAGTACTGTCACAACTTGCTAAAGCATCACTAAGCAAACCAGTCTTCCAATAGCAATAGCACTTAGCACTTGCAGTTAGACTTATATACCGCTTAATAATGGTTTATAGTACTCTCTAAATAGTTTACCGAATCAGCATATTGTCCCCAACAATCTGGGTCCTCATTTTACCAACCTTGGAAGAATGGGAGGCTGAGTCAACCTTGAGCTGGTGAGGATCAAACTCCTGGAAGTGAGTTGAATTAGCCTGCAATATTGCGTTCTAACCACTGCACCACCATGGCTCCAAATGAGAACTATCTCTATATATTCTATCTCAAAAATATAATATTCTCTCAACTATTCATTTTTTTAAAAGTGGTAGCACCAAGATAGTTTGAGATAAAAAGGCGGAAAAACAGAACTTCAAATAAGCTATGAGAAATAAGTGTTTCTTTTTTCCTCACACAGTCTGATCCTCCAGTCTAAATAACCTTTTCTTATGTTTTTATTAACTGTTCTTAGCTATGTAAGGAAGAAAATCAGATACAGATGCTATTTTACTCATTCCACCTACAACTCTGCCTAACCGAAGTGTGAGGTTTCTATGGCTTACAATGCATTTGGATTAGAGTACATTCTCCTAGTGTTGCTGAACCACAGTTGCTAGCCTCCCACAATACTGACCATGCCAACTGAGAGCAATGAAAGTTTCAATTGAGCAATACCAGGGGAGGCACAAATTGTGCTGTAAACCACGTAACTCAATTTCAAAACTTATGCAAAGTAAATGCCTTGTAATGTTTAGACACTGATTTCCAGAACTCCTATCTTTTAAATTAAGTGGGAAATAATGGATTTCCATATATAGTTACAAAGATCAGCTCTTGTGGAATCAGTGTGTTATCAGTGAATCCGCTGTTATCTAATATATCAAGGCTATTACTATCAGCATGTCTTTTTATAGATTTAGATGCATAAAGTAAGAATAACTATAGGCAATAGGTCTGTAAGTTATTCATCTTGGAGAGATCCCAAAGCAACAAAAGAACAGAAGAAAAGAAGATTGTTTTGTTAGTCCTAAGGGGAAAAAATTAGGATATTTCTTTTTGAAGATAAGATTCCAGGTCCAGATGCCACCTACAAAAAACCTAGGAAGAAACTTTCAAATCCTTTCAAAATATAGTAATCAATGTGTAATATGGCAAATGATTTAATTACTTACATACCAGAAGAATCAACTAAATTTAATGTAATTATAATAAAATTTAACTAGCCTATTTTGAGAAATGGGTGCCTCAGTATGTCACTGGAAGGAAAAGTGGTGTCTAACTACCCTAAAAATAAGAGGGGGGGAGTTATGCACACCGCTGTAGACAGATGATCCTAGCTTTTGCACACATGAAAAATGTAGCTTCAATACTTCTTTAAAACCAGCAGCATCTTCCACACCTTCCGCAAACGACACCATCTGTCAAATACTAGACAGCTGTCAATATGGAATAGTAGCTTTAATACCTTTTTTTAGAATTTATAAATGAACATGTCATCACAATAAAGAAGTGCCTCAACATATTCAACAAACAGCAAACAGAAAACCCATCATGTCAAGCTTTGGACTCTAAAATGGCTAAAATCTCAACTTTAGATGTCTGAATTTTTCATATGAAAAATTAGGAATCTAAACAACAGTTGTGTTCTTACCTGCCTACTCTATTCTTGAGGTATACTGTAAAAGAAACAAAAATCTCTATAGTATCTCCTCAGCAATTACACAAAGGAAAAAAAGAAATACACGTTTTTCATCCATCCATCCATCCATTCATTCTTTCATTCTCAGACACAACATACTACCCATAATACCAGGATACATATTTCTATCTGGACTTAGAGCTGCACTTAGCCTTTGAAAATCAAGTAAGGCCCACATTCCAAACAATAGTAGGAAGGAAAACATACAAAACAAAATGTAATCAAACATAATTAACTGTATTAAATCATATTTTAAAAAATTGGTATGTTTAGAGATCAGACATCAGTTCACTATTATTCTCCTTTTGTCACACACTGATTATAAGCCATTTTATTGGTGTAAAATTTTAGTGACCACATAGACAGACCTTCTTCGGGATGATCTCTTATATTAAAATTTGCAATTTGGTAAGTACATGGGATAAAAGAAATAAACCCTTTTCCCCAAAACTGATCTCTAAGGACAGTCCCTAATCCTTTTGGGCAGACTTAGATTTTTTCTATATTTTTCATGATATCCAAACTGTTCGGGGGGTTTTCTCAGTTGTCATCAACCCCTCATTTTTCCTACACCTTCTACACCGTCTCTGGGTACTAAAATTTTCAACCCGCCTTTTCACCTTATACAAATGAAAAAGAAGCTATTTTACAATCTGCAATTATTGCAATTTTAACTATAATACTTTGCAAAGGACCAAATACCATGATGCTGACATGTCCTCTGTTCAAATTATAGGTTGCCTATAGAACATTAAGAACATGTAACTTTTAGAATTAACCCACCAGTTCTGTCCGGCCTTAAATCATTCTGTGTAATATACCAAAATACTGTCAGACTGCCTGCCAGGGACTGCCCTTACTAAGCATTTTCCAATTTGTAACTGCTGATTCGTGGTAAGACAACAATTATATGCTGAGACGATCAGGACAACAATGGTCTACACTCACATATTTCCTGAGCTCTATAGCAAAATGCACCGATGATGAAAGCTTTAATAACCTCAATTCAAAACGAATTTTACAAGCGTCTGAGGAATATTTTGCCTCACGCAATTGAACTTCACTAATAGGCTTCAATCTACTGAATGCTGCCTGTCTCAATTTATAGCTCCATCCAGCCATCCCTGTACCAATACAACATATATCAGGTGACAAAACGTTATCACACTTTCCTCCACATTTTTTACCGCTTAGTTTTGTCATGACCAATAATGTGTAGCAATGAACTCTAGTTCTTCTGCATTCAAATTGTATTATATCAGATTCAGATTATCACAGAATCTCACAGGTTCAAACATTGAATTTTATTCAGGCAAAAGAGTAGATAAGAATTACTATGATCCAACTCTCTTCTCTACTCAATACAAAAATGCACTAACGAAGAATGGAAAAAATATTTGATAGAAGTTCCTGTGGATTTTATTACACTAGTTGTTGCCAACCACAGATGGAAGTGCTCATCTCCATTTTAAGGCAAATGAGCCAGCCCTCTCCAACAATAATTCTGTGAACATGTGACCAGCATGATGTCACAGAGCGCTGTTACCTTCCCACCAAAGTGGTACCTATTTAACTTCTTGCATTTGCATGCTTTTGAACTGCTAGGTTGGCAGGAGATGGAGTCAGGATAGGAACTCACTCCTTTGCATAGTGCTCAGGCCTTGAATTTGGGCTGCTGTCTGTCAAGCTGACAGATCCAGCATCTTCTGAGCCAAATATTTGATATCTAGTACAAAATTGCAGCTTTTCACTGATTTTTGCAGGCCAGTGACAGAGAAAAAAATACTGTCTGCTATATGTACTGTATATACTATATTTACAATAAATGCATATTTGAAAATCAAGTTTCCAGGGCTTATTTGAGCATTATAAAAACATTTGATTGTTTGTAGAAAATTATACATATATATATGAATCAATCAAACTATGTTTCATCAGCAAAGCGAATATCAAAACTTTTGGGGCACAATAGCAAAAAGTTACATGGCTTTGTTATTGAAGAATACTTTTTATTCATTAATTTGTGTCAATCGATCATAAGTGCAAAGTTCTATCACCATTCCCTGGCTAGCTGTACAATTCTGCATATTGTAAAAGGGACTTTAGGCCACAAGAGCTCATGCTACAAATCTACCATTTTTTTTAAATTTTGCTACTTAATAGAAAAAAGGTTGGTATTCATTTGTGAATCTGTATGCCTTTTGATTTTTGCACTGATTCCAACCCATTTCTTTCCACTAAGGAAACATTTTTATAAAGAAATGAAGAAACAGTCTTTTATAACTAGTTATTTCTCCACTGACATTTCTCCAGGGGAAAGAAACATTATTTTAGAATCTGACTTAATCAGAGGATCAAGAAGAATTTTAGCCAACACCATTTTAAGAAGAAACTTTAGAAGGACTTAGTAGGGATCCAAGTTCAAGGAAGAATTTTAGAAGGTAATTTGAGCAATTCTCAATCTTAACAAGTGGCTCAAGAATTCTGGAAGTTGAAGTCCACATGTCTTAAATTTGCCAAGTTTGAGAAACTCTGTATTTAACTATAGGTTTCTTTAAAGCATGACTGAGTGTTCTAAAAAAAACCACCATCCACTTCTGAATACAATACTCAGAATAATATGCATGCATAAATGAAAGCAGGTGCCATTTATTTTAAAATAATTTACACCCAATAATTTAGGATGTGGCTTGCACATTATAAAGTTAAAAATAATACCGAATAAGAAATGTATAAAATAAACTTATTCAAACATACTTAGACTACTATCCTGGACAAAGATACCAAAGAACATACATCCAGTTGACGAAGAGAAACTAACAATACCAGCTGGGAGATGTGATTTAACCATAACTGGTTAAATATGTCATAACAATTGGTTTCACTTATTGAATCCAAACTAAGCAGGAACCTTAAAGCTAAAAGTAATATTGTGAACTACATCACTGAATCAGACTGCTGGAGTTTGAAGTTTGAAGTTTAATTTAATTTATATACCGCACTTTCTCCTTCGCAGGACTCAGGGCGGTTTACAGTCGAATTAAAAAACATTTATACAAAAATTTATACCAATTAAAATAATTAAATAAAGACTGTGGCCCTTTAAAAACCCCTTAAAACACTAAAACCCAAGATCATAAATTATTATAAAACCCTTCTTAAAAAACCCAAGCGAGGAGATTATGACAAGATTATCCAAGGCCGGCCGTTTTAAATAGGTAGGTCTTCACGGCCCGGCGGAAGAGGCACAGGTCTGTTATTGTTCTTATCTCGGGGGGTAGGTCATTCAAGAAATAATTGGACAACCATTTGTCTGAGATGGTATAAAAACTCATCCCTTGAGCTGGTCATAAATGCAAGGACCAATCATAAGTCTCTTTTTTAGTGCTGTTGTAACCGGTCACTAAACCAATGGTTGTAAATCAAGAACTATCTGTAGCGGCTTCAGTTTCCTAGGTGTCTCCTGCTTGCTTGTGGAATGGGACAATTCGCCCCAGCCATCTCACAGGGGCCATCTCACCACAACCATCTCATCGTGGCCAACTGTCTGCAGGATAACTCATCATGGCCAACTTGCCACGGGGCAGCTGGCCACGGAAAATTCCATGTGGGATAACTCAACACAATATATGTTATCCACCCCTCTTTCGTTGACATGATTTCCAGTGGTGGAAACAGTGGTGGATAACATCTATCGCATTGAGTTATCTTGCATGGAGTTGTCCACAGCGAGTTGTCCCATTGTGAATTGGCTACAGTGAATTGTCCTGCAGTATGTTGGCTGTGGTAAGATGGCGGTGATCAGATGGCCATGGTGATATGACCGTGGTGATTGGGCCATGGCGAATTGTCCCATTCCTCACACAAGCAGGAGAATCAAAGTACATTGAAGGAAAGGCGATCTTATTGTTCATCCCTCAAATCCCCTTAAAGCTTTTACAATTGTACTGGAGATCATTTGTGCCCGTGCTTTCTGTATCTCATTTCAAGGCGCTCCTACCCTTTTGAACTAGCTCATTCTTCAGGATTTCGAGCCATAATTGCAAATTTGGCAAACAACTTCTGTTTTAATCAGATGCTTGTGATGTGCGGCATGGAACATAAAATTGATTTTTTGGGTTTGTTGGTTTTAGACTGCCTTCTAAACATTATTTAAAAGCACAATCGTTAAATTCAACCAGGAACTGATGTGCGGGCTACACAAATAACCCACTAAAAAGAGATTTTTTTTCCTCGCCAACGCAAATCAAAACAACTTTCCTCCAGAAGTTGATCCAAAATATAATTGCATAATTTGTTACTGTGCAATTTCTCCTTAGCCTTGCATTTTAGAATATTAGCCTTCTAATGAACTTCCATTCTTCAGGCAATAAAATCTGAAATGTAATAATTAAAATAGGGGGGTTGGAAAAGAGGGAAGAAAACGCCAATTGTCTTTCACGGACTGTTTTCATATTCACGTATCTGTAGTGATTTTTTTTTTTTTTTAACTAAGACGGTTGAAATTTGAAATTGCTCATCAGAAGGTTCCCAGAAGCTGATCACATGAGCCTGGGACTCTGCAACCGTCATAAAATATGAATCAGTTGCCAAAACATCTGAATCAGTGGTGAAAATCCTGCTGGTTCTATCCGGCTCGCATGGGCTGATAGCGAACTGGTAGTGGGGGCAGCGGGAGGCTCCGCCCACCCATCTGGACATCATTACTTCCTGGTTTCTAACCCTCTGCGCCAGGGCTGGGTTCTACTTACCTTCACTGCCAGCTTGCAACAGGAGCGCACCCTTGCTTCATTCATGCACGGCGCTTCTGCGCATGCGCCAGGGGTGAAATCCTCCTGGTTCGAACCAGCTCTATAGAATAGGTAGGAGCAGCAGCACGAGACTCCGCCCACCCGCCCCAACCTGCTCACTTCCTGGTTTTTCTTACTTTAAAAAAAAGCCTTTTTTCCCTTCTGGTTGGCTTGAAAAAAAGAAAGAGGGAGGGGGGAGGGAAGGGAAGGGGAGGGAGAAAGAAAGAAAGAGAAAGAAAAAAAGAAATAAAGAGGGAGATGTTAGAAGAAGAAAATAAACTCACACTTGATCGGCTGGCAAAGAAGAGAAAAAAACGCGGTGGCTTTAAATCAGGCTCTCCAAACTAGCACGTGGGCTGGCTCTGGGAGTCAGAATTATACCTTATACCATTTCAGACAATAAGCAGACCCCCCCTCTTCTCTGCGACAGCCCCTCAAATATTAGAAGACTGCTAACATGTCACTCGTAGTCCTTCTCTTCGCTAGACTAGACATACCCAGTTCCTGCAACCCTTCATCATAAATTTTGATCAGTGTGTAATCAAAATTGGTTGAAAGTGGATGAAGATTCGATACTCCTCCACGTGAATTCATGTGAGATGAAACCCCGGTTCCAACACTTACCACATGGTGTGGTGATCGGAGAAGACATCATCTGGCTGGAAGATCTCACCATCGTAGTAGCAAGAGCACTGGGATCTGGGCACGCAATCCCCCTGCTGATCGAAGTACATCCCAAAAGGACAAAAGCAACCTTCAGTACAAAATTCACGGCAATCTGTGTCGGGATGGGCGAGAGACCGGCAGGTCTGATTGCACGGACTTCCACACTGCTGGTAAAGTTGGCCTTCTGGACAACTCATGGCTGTAAAACAAAGTTTAAAAAACGGGTCAGGGAATGTTTGGAGTTATTACTCAATCAATTCATATCTAAACCTCCTCTGGAGAATGTCTATGGAGGTTCTCAGTCATTCAGGTCATGGTTGTCCCAAAGGTGCTTTTTTTCAAGAGGCAACTGGACTTTCTGGGTTTTGTTTTCTCGAGTCCAGTTGCCTCTTGAAAAAGCATCTTTGGGACTCCTCTGGAGAACCTATTCTGTGATTCCCGG
>JANHFK010008865.1:21334-33175 GCA_036250565.1 Sibynophis collaris | reverse complement strand
TGACAGAGAATTAGGTGGCTGGATGGAGTCACTGAAGCAGTAGGCATGAGCTTAAATGGACTCCAGGGGATGGTAGAGCACAGGAAGGCCTGGAGGACCATTGTCCATGGGGTCAAAATGGGTCAAGACACGACTTGTGTAACTAACAACAACAATACTTAAATGTTATTATTCTTTGCACCTGATTTGTATTTAGCAAAAGACCATCACTATGTATTGTAGATATTGAAGTTATATAAAGGTTAAGGTAAAATGACTCTATCTATTTCTCTGTTTAATTACCATAAAAGCTAGACCTCTTTACTTGCTACATTTTTTCACTGACTCAAATAAAATAATATCTGAGTATTACACAACAAATCATAAATAATGCAAGACTTTGCTAGCATGAAGTGGAAGCCTCAGCTCATTTTATTATTTGTTTTTAGCTGCATATAATCTAGAAGAATCTAGTTTTATAGAGGGCTACAAGCAGAGCAAAACAAGAACTATAGCTTACGTAGGTCAATGCTCAGTGGCTGTACTCCACTAGAATCAAAAGATGACAAATAGTTTCTCAGCTGTGTCCAATTTCTAGATCTATCAGGAGACACATTTAAGGTATCCAGAGGCTGGCTCCAGATTTGTGTTCAAAATCACTGATGCAGCTCTGCTTATGTAGAGGTAAAAAAGAATATAAGACTAACAGGGAAGCATCTCTTTGAATCTCCCGATTAATTCCTGTGCTCTGATCTACTTTTTCCTTTGTTACCAAAGCTTTAAGAGAATGCAAGGAATGTGGTGTGCTCTTTTTTTTTGGAAGCAGTTCAGTACTTCTCTTCTCTTTCCACAAAAGGAGAAGCAATTCCATCTGCGATCTTTCCAGAGCTAATTCATGCATAATTAAGATAGCTTGGGTACCCGAAGAGACAACGGAAGGCTCTTGACTTCTGTAAGGCAAAGTATTTTTTTGTAGACTTCAGCTCAGCATTCAATACCATCATTCCAGATATTCTTCTTAATCAGCTAGCTGTACCTGACCACACTTGTAAATGGATCATAAGCTTCCTAACAGACAGGAAGCAGCAGGTGAAGCTAGGCAAAATCACATCAGATACTTGTACTATTAGCACAGTGGCCCACCAGGGCTATGTGCTCTCTCCACTTCTCTTCTCTCTATATACCAATGACTGCATCTCAAAAGATCCCTCTGTTAAAGTACTGAAGTTTGCAGATGATACAACAATGATTGGTCTCATTAGAGATAATGACGAATCTGCATACAGACCGGAGGTTGAACAACTAGCCTTGTGATGCAAATGGAACAATCTAAACATACTCAACACTTGTAAAAATGATGATAGATTTTAGGAGAAACCCTCATATACTACTATTACAATACTAGACAACACAGTATCAACAGTACAGATCTTTATGATTTATATTGTGTTATTTAGTTTCCTAGTATGATTTTGATTGCTTATTTAGTATCCTGTGACTATCACTAAGTGTTGTATCTTATGATTCATAATGAACGTATTTATGATGACTATGATCATGATTTATCACTTATATCTTTTATGTACACTGAGAGCTTACGCACCGAAGACAAATTCTTTGTGTGTCCAATCACACTTGGCCAATAAAGAATTCTATTCTATTCAATTTCAGCAAATCTGTAAATTTTACTATCTAAAAGTCTTTAAACAAGTGCATGGTAAGGGATAAGAAATCAATACTAAATTGCAATTTTTCCAGGCATTCCAGACAAAATTTCCAGGCATTCATGAATAGGGCTGTGCATCTTCTTCACATGTAGGAATGTAGGCAAGCACATATTTTGACATTTTAAAGCAACCATATCTTTTTCCCAGTCTCTCAAGGCTGTTTCAGAAGCAGCTGGAGGAATTTTCTACTGCAAAGTTATGGACAAACCAACCCATCTATGACTAGCTTCTAAAGCAGGAAAAGATACAACTGGTTTAATTATATCAAAAGACATACTTTGTTTGTAACCACATCTTTCAAATAACCTCTTCTGAAACATTTGCACAGCCTTACTAAAAATAATAGAACTTTTTATTTATTCTATGAACTTTCTATGAACTTTCTCCTGCAGATTTTATAGGGGATTATAGGGGGTGGTGCTCATGTCCATTTCAAGGCCATTGATCCAGTGCTGTTCAAAGACATTTCCATGGTCATGTAGCCAGCATGACATCATGGAATACTATTACCTTCCCACCAAAGTGGTATCTATTTATCTATTTGCATTTGTATGCTTTTGAATTGCTAGGCTGGCTGGAGCTGGGATGAGGATAGGACCTCAACCCATCATGTGAAACTCTCATGGGCTGCTGGCTTTCAAGCTGACAAGCATAGAATCTTAAATGCTGACCCACTGTGCTGCCCTCAACGTGCTAGTATTTAAATGAAAATAAGTGGAAAATGTTCAAATTGATTTTTTAAAACAATTTTTTCTAACTTTCTTTTTGAAAAAAAAATATAGATTATTTTTGTTCAATAGTTTCTAATTAAATAACCTTGCTAAATATAGCAGAGTGGGTTAGGTATAGCAAAAGTATATCTCTATTTGCAGGAAACTTCTGGTACTCCAATATCAAAGGCAACATTCTTGTCAAATGATGGTTAATCCATACCAATTTGTTAGATTCCTTCATAATACCACCCAACCATGCCCTTTTCAGGATATTCTGTTCTATTGTTCCCTCTTAATTTTCTCTTTTTAACATGTTAAGACAATATTCTGGAACAATGGGGTATATATTATTCTTATTTGTCTGTTTGGGAGACTGATCTTTTAGGATATTTTTATTCTTAATAATTACTATCCAGGATAAGGATAAGGCACATAATTTTTTGGAAACTTAGTTGTATGTGAAGGTGGTGATTTTAATCTTCTTTCAAGTAATCAGAAGATTCAGTTAACAGGGAAAAATTTAATTGAGAGGAATGTGTGGAATTTATTAAGGATGCTGTTAAATCAGGCCAATAGCAATTTAATCCTCATACTGGTCATCTAGACATAGGCAGTCCTTGACTTTACCACATTTCTCTTTGTGACCGTTCAAAGTTACAATGGCACTGAAAAAAGTGATTCATGATTGTTTTTCACACTTATGAAAAGGACCATTGCAATATCCTCATGGTCATGTAATCAAAATTCGAATACTTGGGAATTAATTCATATTTATGTTGATTGCTGCATCCCAGGATCATGTGATCAATTTTTCTGACCTTCTGACAAGCAATGGGGAAGCCAGATTCACTTAACAATCATGTTACTAAGTTAACAACTGCATTGATTCACTTTACAACTGTGGCAAGGAAAGTGGTGAAATGGGGCAAAACTCACTTAACAAAGGTCTTACTTAGCAACATAAATTTTGGGCTCAATTGTGGTTGTAACTCAAGGATTATCTGTAATTTAAGAAAACTCACGAACAGGATTAAAAAGCAATAGATGTCATCTCCTGTTTTCACATCAATTGGTATTATTCCAAAACACACTGCCTGCAAGATTGTCATTAAAATTCTTCAGGTTTTGAGTAGAGAAGTTTGAAATGTAGTAGTATTGTTTATGGTACATTCATATAATCATATTCTTATATACCAGTTCCTTTTGTGATTCCCATTGCTTTAACTGGTTTTGACAGATCATACCCTAGTCTACCTCATAAAGTTACTTTGAAGCTCACGAACCTATATAAGTTGCTTAAAAGTATAATAATTTAATCCAAAAGTTCGCTATATAATAGAGATCCTCTATGTTTTCATTTTCATATTACCATGCTCAATTTACACTTGATGGACATATAATACCTGCAGCTGAAAATGAGCCATTTTCAGAAATGATTTGTATTTAAATCCAAAGTACGTCTAGCCATTTCATTGTATCCGATGACGGGAGCTACAATTCACAGACACTTATGCTTTTGAATAAATGTTGCTAGTCTGAAAAGGTGCTAGCACACTTTGATCACCATTACAACTAAGTAATTTGTGTGTGTGTGTTTGTTTGCACGTGCGTGTCATATATAGCTACATTTAAAAGATGCATAATGATGAAGAATATGCCATTGTATAGTCAAGTTAACAAACAAAAAGAATATTCAACAAAACTTGCTGCAGATGTTATGAAAATAGATGCATACAATTCACAAATATGAATTCTAATACTAATGGGTGGTGACACTGAAAAAGTTTGATTTTTTTAAAAAATTCTGCATAACAGGAAATCTGAGTATCTGTGCACATGCAGACAAAAACACGCCTTTAAAAAAACCCTCTAAAAATGTTTCTAAAAGTTATTTTCAGAAATGTTCACTAAAGGGGGGAGAATGCATACATATTAGGGAACATTTGCAGTAACACATTCATGTTCAAAGCATTCCATGTTTCATGGAAATCATGTATAAAGAATGACATCAAAGAAAATAAAAATGATTTCTTTATGAATGCATGTTAACAGTTGCATATATAATGGAAAGCAGGATTTTTAATATATATTGTTAAATAAAAACTGTTTATAAAACCCTGGCAGGCCAGAATGCCACCCTGCTAATGAAGCACATAAAAGTATCAGGATTTATACTGAGCCACACATTTCAACTTATAAAAGCTCATTTAATAATAGTATTCTTCATCCTTTCTTTATATTTCTTTAATTGGATCATATTGCAAATGGAGAAATGCAAAAGAAACAATGTAATCAGTCAATTTTACCATTTCTTTAAACATTCTAGCCTTAGGAAATGATACAAATAAGGCCTCTAATTTCAGACGATAACTCACCATTTACTTATAAGGCAACTTTGGCATTCCTTATAATGCTTAATAATGTTAGCACACAAGTGTATGGAAGGAATAATTTATCATGCAACCTCTGCACAAATCCTCTACTTCCACATGCTCATTCATATGCAGGTTCATTACAGACAAAAGCTAGAGTCTAGGGCAGTGATGGCTAACCTTTTTGCTGTCGTGTGCCAAAAGGGGGGGGAGCATGAGGGAGTTGCGCACATGCATACCCACACCCATAATTCAATGCCCCCCTGTGCCCCCCCTGTGCATGCATGCACGCCTCCCGCTCTCCCCCTGCTTTTGGCATATGGTGGGCCTGCTGGCCCGTTTTTCGCCCTCCCCAGGTTCCAGAGACTTTCTAGGAGTGGACGGAGGGCAAAAACAGCCTTCCCCACTCCCCAGAGGCCCTCCGTAGGCCAGAAACAGTCCGTTTCCTGACTTCCAGTGGTCCTGGAAGCCCCGAAAATCAGCTGGCCAGCGCACCCATGAGTGCTGCAGCTGAGCTAGGGCAATGCTCGCGTACCCACAGATATGGCTCCGCATGCCACCTGTGGCACCTGTGCCATAGGTTGGCCATCACGGGTCTAGGGCTTATATCAAAGTTTACTAAGGCAATTTTGAATTAATTTAAATGGGAAAACATTGGCTTAATCTTTATTTTACCCACCAGGATATGAAATCAAAGCAAGAAATAAATTTTTTTAAAATGTCCCACATACTTTCCTAATTAAATATCATGGCTTATTAAACCAACATCATGTGATTGAATCAAGCTATAGCATAATGGCTCTTTCTTTTACAAACCACTTTCTTTTCGGTCTGCAACTCTGGACATCTCAGAAAATTAGGGTAACAATGGAAACATTTTGTCTCACCCTTTTTCTTCTTTTTATTCATGATGGTGTAGATCCACACTGGTTGTGGATAGCAGCGGTAGCAAAATCAATGTTATCAAAATAACGGCATGTACGTTATGACTTCGTCCTGCAAATAGCACAACTTATCAGTTGTACCATTTGCATCACAAAGTTATAATGAACTTAATGTATTCTCCCATTGTCCCCCATCCCTCATAGATGCCTGCATAGGATCTGCCACCTCACTTTCCTTTCTTTTAAAGCTACTAGTAGAACTAGTACTGAGCTACTATTTTCATCATAGGAAAATAATTTAAAAAAAAATTGTTATTGAATATTTTTCTTTACGGACAAAAACAAAACAAATAGGAGTGTTTGACAATTTTTCTGTCAAACAATTTTGTCTCAGTAAAACATTTATTACTCATCTCTTTTTTATCTCCCCCTTATTTTCATGGGTTTTTATACATAATGACATTCTAATATCAATTTATTTACATTTATACATTCAAATGAAAGTGTACCAAATTTCATTTCTACTTTTGTTTCCTCTTGTTTATTATTGTATTTCTATTCCTATTTCTCAATTATTTAATCTTTGATTTTTATCTCTTTCATCTAGCCACCTGTACCATTTCTCCCACACTTTGTTACATTCTGTTTCCTCTTTTTCCTCTATGATCTTTGTAAGCTTATCCATTTCTGAACACTCCAGGATTTTTCTAATCAAATTGTCTTCTGTCGGTGTATTAATGTTTTTCCAGTTTTGTGCGTGTAATATTCTTGCAGCAATAATGATGTGAGTGGAAAATACTGTAATTCTAAACAGAGCTTCTGTTTCCAGAGAATACAGGCTGGAGTAAAGTACAAGACTTTCAATGAAAGCATCAATGGCCAGCTAATCTTTCTTTCCACTTCTCCACCATGTTTTGCCATCAGGGAAGGAACACAATATAGGTTATCTCTATGAAAGCTCCACATAAACAATGTGCAATAGCACTTAAGCAGTGTGATATCTGCAGGACTGAACTGGGGTAAGGTGGCCTTGATATCTTGGTATGAAGCTGGAGGCTCTTTCTTCTCCAATCCTTGTTATCTTACTCAGCTACTCAGCTAAGCATCTCTTCAGGGAAAGCATGAGAAAAACCAAGAAACACAAAATTGCACTTATATCTCCAGGAAGGAACTAATGAATGATTCTATGCTACAGCTAATTACTATTTATAAAAAGATATTTAATTCCAAAAAGAGGGAAGAAGTTCAGTATCATTATTGCTTGCAAGTATATTTCTTATATAAATATGAAGATTTTTTTTCTCCCCTTTAGTGGTCAATCTGAGTTCTTATGCTATTGTTTCGGCTTAAAAACTGAATGTATTCTGGAATATCCTTAGTAGACATCTTAAATAGGAATTCTGCCATTTGGAAATATCTATCTGTCATTCCAACTAATTTTCAGATTGCCTCTGTCCCTCCCCATTTTAGGACCAGTTTGTACGTAACATTTTGGGGGAATGCAATTCTTTCCCCATTGACAGCTTTTCAATCAGCTGTTCATAGGATTACTGTCTGTAGCTTAAATGGGTGATTTCATTCAAGGATATGTCAATCAAATTACTCTATTGAAGCAGGTTCATGAATCGAAGGAAGAACCTGCTTTGAAGCAACAAATTGAATCCGGGGACTGTGAAATGCATCAGGATCTTCTGAAGCATTTTAACGATCTGGAGGTTTTCTGCTGCTTTGGAACTCTTACAGAAAATGCACAATATTGTACTTTCATTGTCCTATAACTCTTAACTTTCTTCTCTAATACAAAATAATGGGATGTTACACTTATCTATTGGTCACATGAATTACCAACACAACTGTGAGTTCAGTTTTGCTTTCAACATTCGTCATTTCAACTCTGCCACCATATATAAATAAAACGATCCAACATACTTGTTACATTTTCAACATTTTTCAGAAAAAGAATTATTCATTTTAGCATCTTACACTAATTCTGAATATAATATTTGAAGGAAATTTAATACTCTTCCTTCCACTAAAATTCCTATTGTTACACCTCTTTTACTATATTCATATTTTGCATCTGTTTGATCATGCAGTCTTGAACTTGTTTGGATTCCGAGTCAGACTTTGTATTTTTATTTATTTATGTATTCAAATGTACAACTTATTCAACTTCATTTATAATTTACAAATCATGTCTAACAGATGATCACTAGCATACGTTATAAAGGTTTCAAATTTGATCAGATGTCACCTTTGTTTCTGAAATTCTTTTATTGCCTGCTTGCTTATGTGAAAACTCTGAAAGCAATTAAATGTAGAAACACACTGTATTGTAAGAGACTTTGAAATCAATAAAATCTTGTTGTCTAAGCAAATTATTGCTGGGCAAAATTTTGGTAGCCATCATTTTATAAAAATAAATTTAGTACATTTATTACATTTAATAATAAATTGCAGGGTGGAATCTAGATCTATTCTTTTCTGGTATTTAATCCCAAATAATCAGTATAGCAATGTGTGATCTTCATTTCTACATGTATCAGTGACACCTTTCTGGCAAGCTTTTTCCTTCCATAACAGAACCTTAGGAAAATACAAATACTCCTTGACTTATGACCATAATTGAGCAGGCAATCACAGTTATAACCCATGACATAAAGTGAGTCACCATGTGAGCAGACCAGATTTTTGAATCTTTTTTGCAGCAGTCATTACACAAACATGACAATTATAAAGAGAACACAGGGGACATTAAGCAAACTCATTGTTTGCTGTGGAGCATTTTTTTTGCCAGAAACCAGAAATAAATGCTGGTTTCCAGAATTTTATTTTGTCAATCATGGTCATGTGTCTGCGGCATGCTGCAGATGGCTGTAAGCGCAATGGATGTAAATATGGGTCAATTGCCAAGTGTCTGAAATATGGTCATGTGACTTCTGAGGGGAGCTAATGTCAGAACTTCAAAACCAGGTGGTAAATCCTTTTTCAGGGTCTGTTGTGACTTTGAATGGTTGATAAGTGACTGGTTTAAGTTGAGGACTACTTATATAACCCATAGTAAATTCCATGGTAAGCAGTTAGCATGATAATACAGTCTGAAATTCAGAGTGACTAGACTTTCTCATTCTCTGGAATCCTGCAGATATACAGTATGAATTAAATACTTGTCTTTCTCTTGGACCATATATAATGCATTGCTTAACTGTGACAAATATTTAACACCTTATCTTCAATAAATACTGGAATAATAAAAAAAGGTTTAATCTTGGTAGGATATTCATTTTAACAGCTGCAGATCTCCCTAACCAAGACAAATTCAACCATTTCCATCTAGAAAGGTCTATTAATATATGTTTCCATGTTGGTACTAATTATTATTAAACAATTCTGTTATTTTTATGAAGAAGATTCCTAAACATTTGAGCTTCTTAAGAGAACCATTAAAGCCTGTTGCTTGATATATACAATAATTTTCATTCTCTGTCAATTCTCATGTCAACATTTGAATTTCCTCTTTATTAATTTCATAACTCGATACTGAACCATGTTACACACATACACACACACAATCTCAACAATGTTAATGATACTTTGGATTGAATAATTGTTAGTACAATATCATGAGAAAATAATCATTTTTTTTTGTTCAATTTTAATTTTAATCATTTTTAATGATGAAATAAACTGCTTTTGTTTTTCGACAATCACAAAGGCAGGTTAGAAATCCAACATAAAATAAAGTAAAAACCCAATTTAATTTTGCTGCTTTAGCCCATTTTTGGCATCTATTTCAGCTGGTCTGTATTTTATTTCTAATGATTTCTTTAGTATTGGCTATCCCATTCAGTTTTATATCATCTGCTACTCTCAGACAACCCTTTCAATTTTTCACTTTTATGAAATAAAAATATTTTATTTTATAAAATATTGTGGAATGCAGGTTCAAGAAATGAATTTTCTGAAACCCCAATTGATCCTTCTCTCCATTTTGATGAAGAACAGCAGATAAGCATTTGTAGGTATGCATCTTTGCCATCTCTTAGACAAAATTAACTGAATTTCAAATTAGAAATTTCCTGGAAGGTTCATATTTAGCAGAATTTATCTTCCATCAAATGTTAAATATGTTTTGCAACAAATTTATGTTTTTGGGATTACCATTTGGAAATCTTCACTGATACCTTTTCTTAGTTGTAACATTAACAGAAACCACAGTGTTGCTTTTGTTTGATCATTTGCTTACTTGATATCCGATGCTTGCTACAATATTCCCATCTCAATTCATGGCTTTTGGAACCATTGTAGATACTTTTAGCATGCAGAACCATCCTTCTTTCCATTGCTCCCTATTGCATTGTTCCTTTTGAATAAACTATTTTCTTCCATTGCTTACATTCAGATCATCTCAGTAGGCCTCTATGACACCTATTAATTCATATTTGTATTCCTATATTAAGAATTGAAGTTCATCTTTTTTATTTTCCAAACTCTGAACTTTATGTATAGATAGTGAGGGCCATGAACTTTATGAATTAGTTTTCTTTCTGATTTTGTGGTGAGTAGTTTATTAGACTCCATTAGAGCAACCCTTTAGTGCACAAGCTTTTATCTAAAGTCTTTATCCACAGGGTGATGTTTAACATTTCCTGATCAATGTCTATGGGTATTCTCAGTCATCTAGGTCATGGCTGTCTCAAAGGTGCTTTTTCAAAAGGCAACTGAACTATATATTTTTTTCTTGAGGAAGAAGAAGACATTTCACTTCTCATCCAAGAAGTTTCATCAGTTCTGGCTTCCTGATCAAGTGTGATATGTGTTTAGCGATCTTTGTGAAGGGCAACCCATGTAATGCCAGCTATTGAAAATTCAGACCATATGTGATAACCCGGGGCATGGCACGAAAGCAACACAACCACAGAACAGATCTAAATCCCCTTTATTGCTCCAGCTGTGCCCCCAAATATTCCCACATTCACTACAAGTCCTGGACAAAGCTCTCACATGCACTTTCAGCAGCCTCTGGCTGCAAGTAGCCCAGTAAGCCAAGTTAACCAAATAACAACCAGGGCCAGCAGTCCAATAATCCAGGCAAACTGGCAAGTCCCACAAGACAGAGTACAGCAATCTCCACACGAGGCTCCACAGATTCAACGCTTGTTCCTGACAAATGCCCCTCACAGCGGCACCTCCTTACATCTCAGTGCCCAGGTGTGCCTTGTGAAACGGGGTGGGGCACTCTCCTCCCTCGTAGCCAGCTCAATCTGCATTGATCTCACTGTCTTTCTTCCCTCCTTGCTCTCAGACCAGAGCTCTCCCTGTCTGCAGGCCTTACTAATTCAGAAAAACCTTGCCTGGACTGACTCTGACCTTGCCCAGTTTCCTCCAAGGCCAATGGAGCCGGCTTCTCCATTTCTGTCAGTTCTTCTTGCAGCTCATCTTGCCCCGCAGATTCAGACTCCAACAGGGGCATGACATCATGATCCTAGAAAGCAATTTTTTTTCTGTTGACATTATTAACATGCTCAGCTCTTCATTTGCAGAAATATTCTTTCCATTTCCTACTGCTTTCAGGGTAGTGAACCCACACTAGAAGCACATGGAAGGCTGCAGGACTAGTGGCAAATAATGGTGAAGTATGAGATAAGACAAAGTAACTAGGGTAAAGGTGCTACTCCTGAAGTAGAGGGGAAATACCATAAAAATACTGGAGTTTCTGAAGATAAAAGCAGATTGTATATCCCTTGGAATCCTGACTAGTATTGGTAAAAGACTCAGTGTCAAGTCAATGAACAAACAGATCTGCAGAATTTTCAATGTCATCAAAATAACAAAAATTAGTCAGCTCTGTCCCTATCATAATATGCACGCAACATTATGAAGCATGGATAAAATGGGTTGAGTTTGTGTATGATTCTGCTTTTATCATTTTCTTTCCTCTGTGGTAAATGATGTCTGGATTCACAGGACGGAGGGGCTGCATCAGAAGAATAAGAGACAGCAAAGTTTATTTAATTGAGTTGGGAGGGAGGGTCAAGACTAGGAGATCTCAGAATATATCTTTAATGGTGCAACTAGTTTATTTTAATATTTAATTTAATTTAATTTAATTTATTAAATTTATAGACCGCCCTTCTCCTTTGCAGGACTCAGGGCGGTTTACAGT
>JANHFK010008865.1:0-10124 GCA_036250565.1 Sibynophis collaris | reverse complement strand
GTGGTATTTACCGGTTCTCCGAACTACTCAAAATTTCCGCTACTGGTTCTCCAGAACTGGTCAGAACCTGCTGAATAGTGAGGAAATAACCTTAATCTGTCAGAAAGAGAGAAATTGATAGACTTTAAGCAAGTCCTGTCCACAATCAAATCTTTTACAACAATGGCCAATTTTTTTGCAGCCAAGGGCCAGCCTTGTTAAATATATTGCTTCAGCCTTCAAAGGTGATAGGATGAGAAAGCACATGAATGTTTAGTGTTTGTTGTTGTTGCTATATTTCACAGGGCAATGGGTGGGTATTTTTCAATATAATGGCTCAATATGGGCAATGTATGCAACATACTTTTGATGTGTATAAAAACAATATTTTATATAATTTTGCTCTATGTTTTGAGGGTTGATAGCCAAAAGTGGCTCTAGGTTCGTGCCTTGAGATGCTGGATCCCCATTAAAATACCAGAACAGAAAGATCATTTAATTTACAATTTATTTGGAATGTTTCAACATAAAAAAGGTTTCTCTTTTACAAGCCAGAGAACCTGGAACATAGACATTCTTTTTATACTCTGTCCAACAAAGATACTTCAAAATAAAAGTTGATTGGATTAGGAAAAATCATCTGTCTAGTTACATCATGAAAAATTCGACATCCAATGTAAGCATAAGAATTGAAATAAGCATTGAATTCTGAATAAAAGTAAAAGAAACACTCGCAAAGGGAAAAAAAAAGTATTGGTAAAGATACATTCATAGCACTTTTCCCAGCACTGGGCTCAAATATTTGTTTGTTGAAGCAAGAAAACAAAAGTATTTTATTTACAGTATATCAAACGCTTTATGTTTTTTTACTTCCTGAAGGCTAAGGCTTATAGCAAATTACTGGCAATCCATTTGAAAGGTAAAGGTAAAGATAAATAAGACCAATTAAAATACAAGAAAATCCATGTTAGTTAACTAATACAATAGTACTAGAAAAACCATATTGCAAGTATTACAAAGTCCATACTGTGTGGCCCTCAGGATGCTTTATCTTGTGGATCATAAAAAGGGGCAGAATGTCTCATAGAGCTGGTGGCCATTGATGTCTACACTTCCTCTAATGACTTGTAATGACTCCAAACTTAAACTATTCGTAGCTAAGAAAAGTGAAAAGTTGAACTCTTGAAAAGTTGACTTCCTTTTCTGAGTATAATATTGTTTGTTGACCCAGGTTTTTATTCCTAGGTAAACCCCTTCTTTCCTATATAAATAAATGAATCCCATGTTCTAACCCTGGTGGTGCAATGGTTAAAAACCAGTATTGAAGGCGCACTCTCCCACAGCTAGGATTTGATCCTGACAGGGCTCAAAGTTGACTCAGCCTTCCATACTTCCAAAGTTGGTAAAATGAGGATCCAGGTTGTCCAGTCCAGGGCAATATTCCAATGTTGTAAACCACCCAGAGAATGCTGTAAAGCACTATGGGGTGGTATATAAGTGCTATTGCTATATTACTTATGTAACAAATTCTATGACTTGATTTGGTCTATGGTATTACTTAGCTGATGTTTGCTCATTTCAGAAGCTAAGCAGGGTTGGGCCTGGTTAGTCCTTGAACTGGAAATGCTCTGGGAATTCTAAGACTGTCAGCTAAGGGGAAAAATCAGTGACCAATTGTTTGGCAGGGTTCAGTTCTTGGGAGTAAACCTAGGAGCAGTTTTATCTTTTATTGCGTGATTTCAGCTGTATGTTGCCCCAATTCTTTGTGAGTATGGTTCTGTGAAAATATGTGAAAATATGGCTAGCTAGCAGGCAGGCAGGCAGGCAGGCAGGCAGGCAGGCAAGCAAGTAAGTAAATAAATAAAGATCTAGAGATTCCTTTCCCTGGGAGAAAAGAACTTTACTTAACTTTATCTACTGTATCTGGATGTAGAAAAAGTAAATGTACTCCTCCTTAAGCAGACATTGTAGAAGAGAGCCATGTTAAGCTATGTTGGCAAAAAATCAGAAGGAATTTGGGAGCATTTTTTCCAACTAACACTTATTGTTAAACAGTGCACATTTTCATGAGCTGCAATCTGCATCTGATGAAGATAGCTATGGCTCATGAAAGTTTATGCTTTTTTAATAAAATGAGTTGGTAGGAAAAGATACCACCAGATCCCCCCTGATTTTCCACTTGAGCAGAAGAATTTGGTAGAAAGGGAATCATTTACAAACATATTTAATCATGGGTAAACAGAATTAAATGATTTATTCTTATTGAAGTGCTAAATCAAAGAGAGTGATATATATCACAGTTACTGAAATACAGTACTTTTAAAACTAGCTGCCTTTTAAAAGCAAGATAAAAACATACCAGCTGCCTTGACTCAAAAACAGTCACTGAATACAGCTAACATTCTGCTACAGGCAAACAATAGCTGGAGTTGCTTAGCACCTTAATGTGAGTGAGAAATCAAATCAACTCACTTAGTCTACTGTATGTTTGGAGCTCAGAAGAGCTGGGCTTCAAATCATTGGTTAGAAAGCCTGTGATAAACTGAGTTAATCTCAGCCTATGTCCATCTTTACCTTGTCATATATTTGCTGAAATAACGGCAGTTTTCAAAGTGGGAAATATATTCATCTTGTAGCCACAAACAGAACATTTCTGAGTACAGAAATCTTGAGTTCTTGGCTTCTTGAGTTCATTGGTTGTTCATTGTTGGTGGCAAAGTGCATTGAAGGACACACTTGCTTTAAAGGGTTAATAGGTGCCACTGGATGAGGTGGCATTTTATGAAATGTTGGATTTTCTCTAATAATCTTGAATGAAAGTCATACAAATCTGGAAATAGCATTCAAGTTTAACAACATGGCTTCACCTCTTATCTTACTGGTGTAGAGTATAAAGAGTAGAAACTCATGAAGTAAAGTGTAATCATGTAATACAATTTACCTTGGTTTTCTCAAAAATCAAAACTGCCAACTTAAATGGGATTTATTGGGCACAAATTTAACTAGTACTACTAGGGAATTGGGTTTTAGTTCTGTGCCTTATGCCATTGGAATACCTTTATACCACTGATATTTTAAACAAAGATATGTGTGTTATCTTTTTCAACCTAGTGGGTGATATTTTTCATCCACTCTTCTGTTGTTGTTGTTGTTGTTGTTGTTGTTGTTGTTATCTTCACCAAATTGTGGGCAAACATTGGAGAAACTGGGGAGGAATTATTCGGAATTTCTCCAGAGGATTTCTGTAGCTTTCTTCAAGTCCAGATATTGTGCAGAAAACAAAAACAAATGGATAGTAATGTTATGAGTTCTTTCCTTGAGATTTTAATCCTAAAGCCAAGAATGCTAAAAATCACTGAAGAAATTAAGTGATCTTAGATAGAAGATCCATATACATATATACACAAAGCCACATAAATGCTCCACCCTCCAAAATTCTCCAAAATTCTTTAATATTCTCTTTTCTGTTGAAAGCGCTTCTAAAAACCAGAACTATCCCTCCCCCCTCCCCCCCGGACACACACCAGTCCACAAAGCTTGAAATGTTGGAGTTTCAAAGCCTTGGGAAAGATGGACACAGAGGGCAGGGCTGAAATTCAGCAGGTTCTGGAGAACTGGTAGCGGAAATGTTGAGTAATTCAGAGAACTTGCAAATGCCACCTCTGGCTGGGCTCAGAGTGGTGTGGGAATGGAGATTTTGCAAGATACTTCCCACAAGAGTGGGGAAGGAATGGGGATTTTATAGTATCCTTACCCTGGAGTGGGTTGGGAATGGAGATTTTATAGTATCCTTCCCCTGCCACGCCCAACAAGCCACACCACGCCCACCAAGCCATGCCCACAGAACCAGTAGTAAAATAATTTGGATTTCGCCACTGCAGAGGGGTCAGAGAAATGCAGAATAATTTCTGAATTTTGCACTAGCAACTACTAGGATTGTGCAAAACTATGAAGTGGGAGCTCACTTGGATGATGCTTTGAGTGAGGAACCACTTTGAAGCTGCTTCACAAAATGACCCAACCTCCTGCTTCTTAAAAGTAAAGCCGAACTGATATGAGCTCTCCTCAGAGTAATGCACAGTGCCATTCTCTACTTCACTGAAGCACAGGCAGTTGCCTTGTCATGATCTAGTGGGCTTAGAGGGTCAAGCATTTTCTTTTCCAAATAAATTCTTTTTGGAACCTTCAGTGGAGACCAGCACAATCAGCTAAAGCAAGGGGGGAACGTTTCTTTCTCACCACATTAGGATTCTGATAAAAATAAATGTGTATATTTAGAACATGGGTCATAGGGAACGCGGTGGCTCAGTGGTTAAGACGCTGAGCTTTTTGATAGAAAGATCAGCAGTTCAGCAGTTGGAATCCCTAGTACTGCATAATGGGGTAAGCTCCCGTTACTTGTCCCAGCTTCTGCCAATCTAGCAGTTTGAAAGAACGTAAAAAATACAAGTAGAAAAATAGGGACTACCTTTGGTGGGAAGGTAACAGCGTTCCATGTGCCTTTGGTGTTTAGTCATGGAGATGTCTTTGGACAGCACTGGCTCTTCGGCTTTGAAACAGAGATAAGTACTTGCCCCTAGAGTCAGGAATGACTAGCACATACGTGCAAGGGGAACCTTTATCTTAGAAATATGGGGCAGGAAAGGCCATACTCTCAGCCACAAATATAATTTTGACTGCACAGATCTGCTGGGAGTGGTATTGAAGTGATTACATACCGCTAAATCACTTACAACTGAAGAAACTCATCATGAGTTATAACATAGAAGAACTAATTTCTATATTTTGTGTGTGTCCTACCTCTTGTGTTTTCGTGCTTTTTTTGTTTTTGTTCCCATCATGTATAATTTACACTGCTATTCCTCTATCCTCAATGACTGCTAAGTTCCCCTCCGCTGTCATGCAGTATTTATGTATATCAGGTGTTTGAAATCTATAATAGCAGCTTTCATACACTAAAACGACAACATTTAGAGGTCTTTGTCTTTTAACACATTTCTGACAGATCCATTACTAGTTCATTAGCCTTCAGTAGCAAGAGGCATTAGATAAACAAATGGAAATAACTCTGTTTTAAAAGCTACTGAGCTAAATATGGTACATCTTCCACTCCTCTTGCTAATTACATGAAACGTTGTGCTTACTTATATACTAAAATTGGTGCTTATTTGTTCCTTCCATGGTAGAAGTCATACATTAGATCTGCTTTGGGTTTTTTGGTCCCAGGCCAGTGGAAAAATAATATGAAAGAGGAGCATATTACTACCAGACCTTTATTATGGTTAGATTACTCTGATTGCTTTTGGTTTACCAGTGCCATCCTTGCCAACAGGGAGGTAGAATCTATTAAATCTATCCATCTGAGGCATTTAATGGTCCTGAAATGGGTTCTAAGATTATATGTTTTGCCTGATGACCTGAGGGGATATTTAACTGGTCCTCACTTGTTGGAATGGGTAGGTGATAAGGGCACTGAACTGAATTATTCCTATGCGATTTTTTCACAGTACATCATTCTGGGTTGGTGGTTTGGGAACTACAGGAACTACAGGCAATATTCATTTGGATTCACTTAGTGGTATCTGTGTCCTTTGAGATAAAGGGTTGTCCCACTAGCTTTGAAAAAGGTGGTGGTAGCCACTTTCTGAAAATGCCTTCGGCAGAGCCAACCATTCTAGACAATTTTAATCCCATCTCCAACCTTCTTTTTAGGGAAGGCTGTGTAGAAAGTGGTCAAGTTGCAGCTACAGAGGATCCAAAAAGAAATTGGCTTTCAGATCTTAGCAATGTACTAAAATGGCGTTGGTCACACCTGTGGATGATCTATGGTGGAACCAAGATGTGATTATTCTAACTTCCTACATCTCTCAGCTGCTTTTGATTCCATCAAATATGGCATCTTGGATTAGCTATAGGGGTTGGAATGGATGAACAGAGGGACTGATACACAATGATACAATAATTCTCCTTCTTTTCCCATGGTTGGTCCTTATCTGTGTTGGTGTGAAAGATGTTGAGCCCAAAGCCCCAATGTTTGGGGATTCCTCAGGTTTCATGTTATTATCCCTCCTGTTTATCATCTACATGGGGCATCCATCAATTAATACAGTATCATATTTTTTTATGCTCACTTATGTACCTAAATCCCTGGTTCATTAAGCAATGCTGTAAAGTTTTTATTACAGTACAGAGAAGTTACTGGGGCCAAGATGGGGAGGAACAGATTCAGGCTGAATCCTAACAAGTCCAAGTGGCTGTATTTATTTAGACCTCTTATTATGAGGAACTTCCTTTTTTTTTGTACTGAATGGGGTTACACTCTCCTTCTTTGGATGCTGTTCTGTTTTGACATCCTTGTGAAGTCTCAGCTCTGTTTGAGGAGGAAATAGCAACAGTAGTCAGGAACCCCTTTCCAAAATTTCAGTTTAGTTGTGTCCAGTCCTGAATCAATAGCCTTTCCTGTGGCCATTAATCCTTTGGTCATTTGAATTCATTTGATATAGGATTCCTTTTGAAGATACTCAGAAGCTATAGCTGATCAAGTCTCAACCCCATTTAATTTTCTTGTCAGCAATAGGGAAGATATTTTTTCCCAGCTTCCCAGTACAGCCTAGAGGACTTTGGACTTCCTAGATTTTGGACTCCCTAGAAGCTTTCCACGCAGCGAATAGCTAGGCACAGCTCTGCTTAGCTTCTGGGGTCAAAAAGAACTGATCTGTGTAAAGGTAGGTGGGAATGATCTTGGGAGATTGTGTCCAGAGATGCTACCTAGGAAATGGTCAGACAAGAGACAGCATAGCCTACGCTTGGATTGTGGATAGGGCAAGAGGCTCAGAAAGGATCTTCCCTAGTTTCCTTGTCTGTAAAGGAGAGAAATAAGAGAAATACTTTCATAGTTGTCCAAATTTTGTTAATGTAGCTTTACATTAAAGTAGAATTAGCTTACCTGGCCATATTTCCTGTATGGTCTACCTGATAAGGTTGAAAGCCTTCAGCTGATGAAACAACCTTTGTATACTCTCTCTCATACTTCTTTCTAGATCCCATGGTTCTTCAAAAGTAGAAGCTATTACTTTCTTAAGATCTTGCTGAATTTGTTACATAATTTCTTGAGGTAAGGTGCAAAACCGAATTTACATATTCATTCTTTCATAAGTAGAGATCACTTCACACATTTCTTGTTCTGGCAACAGATTTCTCTTTGTATCTGTTTTTTTCTCCTCCTGTTAGTATCCTTCATATGGTTGCGATGAAGATTTTCTGGTTAGGAAAAGGACTATTCTCCTGCCCCAACTAACTGAGATAGTCTGGAATGTTATGGCAGAACTTCCTTGGATGTCATGGTGTGGATGTCAGTGTTTTTTCATTCATACTGAATGAACAAAAATAGGAGTTTAAGCCTAGTAACAGGTAGGTATTTTGCAGAAACCCCAGACATCTGAGGTACACTACAAGATGACATCCCCCAGGCAAAAAGCTAGCACCAAAAATATCCAGCTGAAATAGTATTGAGTATACTAAGAACACAACAGCAAAGAGAAACATAGATAGGTTTGGGGAATTGAGAAAATGGAATGCATTTAAAAAGTATGTGGAAACAAAAGATTAGTGGTTAAGATAAACCAAAATAGAGAGGGAATCTCATGGGGAAACAGCTGTAAAAGAGCTCAGGGAAAGCTTTGCACACATCCAAAATAAAATAAGATACTTAATATGATTTTATTTTACCAGTTGCCTTCTGGGTGGATCTACTGTGTTTGTAATTCAGAATCTCAGGTGGACAACTAGTCACCTTTATTTTTTGCCATGATAATGCTATTATTAGCTGGATTTAAATTAGATTTGGGTAGTGAATATCAGTTGATTATAATTACTTTTGATCAAATATAATAGGTATCTATAAATGATAAAATGTTTAAATCAAAATGTCTTAAAAGAGAAATGTAAGAAATGGGATTTGACTAAACACTAAGCTAAACATTATCCATTTTTGGGTTCCATAATATAGATACAGTAGTTTCCCATCTCAGAACACTGTCAGTTGTCTTTAAGTAACTTCAAATAATTTTATTATATTTATGCTCATATAAAGGTGAGGCTAAGCAAGATATTTTAAAAACTGGACTTTGTTTTGTTATTTATCTTAAATCCTATGACAATTTTTTAAAATCATTACATAGTAGGGAGAGATTACTTTTTAAAAGATGTCCAAACAAAATGACAAGGCGAAACCAAAGTATAATTTAGAATAGCAGATACTCTTTCAATATTTTCCCTTTAATCTGGTTGTTAATCTGATTGTTAAACTTTAATCTGGTTGTCCCTTTAAATTGGTTGTTTTTTCCAATTTCAAACACATATTTGCATAGAATGTTATAGATCCTTGCTTGTTTTATTGATTTTTACTCTATGTATCCTCTCTATTCATTATGTCACATGTATCTGAAAATCTTTCAGCTTCTCCACAAGTTTCTCCACCTAATTATACTTTCAGAAGTCTTTCTTTCCCTTATATTTATATATAGTCTCTATGTGTATGTTTGTGAGTGAGTGAAAGAGGGAGAGAAGTGGTGCTGGGGGGGATATATTACTGAATATATCAGTATTAATATCAGAACTAGAATATATATGATATTTATTTGGAACATTTATAATGTAACAGATAGCCTTTCCTTGGGTAATTGTAGTTTAGGGAATAGAGAGTAGTTAACCTGGCAGATTGAAGTCTATCCATTTTAAGCCAAGGTGGCTATCTCTTTCTCCCTTATGGTAGACTTTCTGTTTACAATACTAGAAAGCTGAGACACAAACAAATGTAATAGCAGAACTACAAGTCTTTTATCTGGGATAATCCTCTGACACAGGATTTAGTAATGGTTTTCCATGCAAGAGCAATGTCATAAAATCTCCTAAAAGATTAAAAGATATAAGATGCCTTGAAGCTGAAGATGGCTCACATTTTATAAATATGTCCTCTAAGGTACGAATTATATGCATAGATATGCCTACTTTCAGACCTTTGAAAATAAATACAACAAAGGACCAATTAGATTTAATTCAAATCCATCTAAGTTTATTTCTGGCTTCAGTTCCATACCAAGCTTCTATTCTAAGTACTAACATTTTCAAATAAAACAAACATATACAACTGACAACATTTCTATTTCCTCAGCAAACAATAAAGGCTTTTTTTTGCAATTGTCTCTATGTAAGTATGTATACCAAGTTAAAATAGTCCTATTTAGTATCAAAAAGCAGTGCCTTTCAGAAATTGATTTATTTAATCAATACTAACATATCATAGTTCTGGTCTTTGTTTGCCTTTTGTACAGTTCTTAAATGTAAACCCAGTAAAACTGAAGCATAGATATTCTACATATAAAATTAGCAAAGATTCTGATATGGTATGAATGGCTATCCATTTCCTTCCCCTATAAAGGTAAAGGTAACCTTGTCCAGTTGTATTTGACTCTAGGGGGCAGTTCTTATCTATATTTCTTAGCCAAGGGAGGCAGCATAGTCCAACAACATTTCCGTGGTCATATGGCCAGTATAACTATAACTGAGCTGTCACACAGCACTGGGGTCTTGAACCTGGGCTGTCAGCTTTCCAGCTGACAAGCTCAGTATCTTTAACCTCTGACCCATCGCATCCTGTCCACTTATATTGGTTGAAATCTTTGCATAGGAGGTTTTCAAGACCTTCCAATCAATAGTGGGTTCCACTTATCTTTGCTACCAGTTTGGAACCGGGAGTCTGCTTCTGCGCATGTGCAGAGCGATCCGCCACCTCCACTACTGGTTCGCACGATCTGGGACTAACCGATAGAAACCCGCCACTGCTTCCAACCCTGCTCAGCAAATGAATGAAAGTTCAATGGAACTTTTTTAGCGCATCATAAAATTTCAGATCGCTATATTTCTGTATAACATTATTTCCATATTTTACTGATGACATCAGACAGAGCCGAGGTGGTGCAGTGGTTAGAGTGCAGTACTGCAGGCTACTTTAGATCTGCAGATTAGCAGATCGAATCTCATCGGCTCAAGGTTTACTCAGCCTTCCAGCCTTCCGAGGTGGGTAAAATGAGGACCCAGATTGTTGGGGGCAATATGCTGATTCTGTAAACCGCTTAGAGAGGGCT
>JANHFK010008859.1:16510-29754 GCA_036250565.1 Sibynophis collaris | reverse complement strand
CTGTTGCTGCTGTTAACTGCTTGCAGGACTCTTGCCTGGACTTTTCAGTGGGTGAATGCAATTAATTCACAAGAGGTAAATAAAGGAGGTTTTCATGTACAAGGAGTCTGTTTCTTGCTTCTGCTAATGCTGGGTCAGAACATTTATTGATTAGGAGCTTCATGTCAGCATGGACCAAGTGAAGCCAAATCTGACCTTACTTAATTTGTGGCCCGGCTCTGACCCTGTTTCCCCATCCCCCCAAGGTGTGTCATCAGTGACATTCTCCAACGAAGCAATTTCGCAGCTTGTAGAGATCCCTCCCTCTGGCCACTGGGCACCTGTGTGAATATGACCTTGACATGGCTGGCTGAAATATGCTTTGTTTTGACTAAAGTCCAAGTTCCTTAATACAGTTGCGATGTTCAATTCCCCATCCCCCTGTCTATGGCAACTCGAAAACAGGTCAGGAATGCTTCATGAGTTGACAGCAAGGCTACTTGAGCTAGTCTACTTCATCAGATCTCCAGAATTTGTCAAAGGGACAAAGGAGGATCCAAGGAAGTACAAACCAGTCTGTCAACATTAAACATCTTGGACAATAAAGCAACCTTGCCCTATTTTTTTTTGGAAAAAATTGAATTGTGGGGATGCTATAGATATAAAATGTCTGGATTTTGCCAAAGCACTGATAAAGTATCCCATGATATTCTGATTAGCAAGCTAATTAGTTAAGTGTATGTACACTTATACTGTACATAGATTTCAGTGACAATTATGGGGAGGGGTGAGAGGAGAAAATCCTTTTCTTTTCAAGAGGAAATCTTGAAACACACATCTGGAGACACCCCCCCCCCTCTGTGAGGATTGTTCCTCTCCTCTTTTTTGAAAGAGTTCATTCTGGATTGTAGCCATGATAACCGGGTGTCTGAATAAACAGACTGAATTTATTGAATTAACAACTAAGCAGACTTCATTTGTTTAGAAATAAAAGAGGCTCAATAGATTCAGGAGCGATAAAACAGTGAATGTTCAGGACTGATCAAATATAGATTTGAGAGCAACACAAAACATACATACAGTATTAAAAAGAACACTCGCCTGATTCCATCCAGTTGCTCAGCAACATGTAAGCCAAGTTCCAATTAATCATGCACTTTGATGACCTCTCCTTTTGTATTTTTAAGTCTGTATTGGCAGGTTCATTCCACAACTTCATCACATCATGGGATTTAGGTTCCTCAGGAGACAATTTTGGCCACCATGTCTACAACTATCTCTTCCTAAGAAAAAGAAGAACTCTTCTTAGTTGGTAGTCTTCAAATCTTTGGTGTGCCCTTTGATGCAAAGATTATCCATTCAGTATAATTATCCAGTGCTATCCAATGCTTCACAAGATTCATCCTGGTGTACAGCATTAGGTATAGTTGCTGAAGATTATGAAGATTCACAGTAGTCCGATTGCAATGGATATTTGGTTTTTAGTGTTTCTTGCTGATTTCAGATAACAGAGTTTAGTTGTCTTGGTCCTGATGCATAGTATGAGGCCTGCCATTATTGACAAGTTCTCAATCTTATTCTTATTTGGGAGCTACTTTTCATCTTTAGGGTTTCCTATTAGTCCCCTCAAGCATTCATCGTCTCTAAACTCTTTAGCATCTTGTTCCGTTCCTCTGCACTCTTTCTAGAGTCTCAGTATCTTTTGTGTATCATGGTGACCAGAATTGGATGCAATAGTCCAAATGTAGTCTTATCAGTGCAGTATAAAGTGGCACTCTCACTTCTTGTGACCTTGATACTATCCCTCTGCAGCCTTGGATTTACTTAATCTTGAATAAATTAAATAGAGTTGTTCCATTTTAACATTAGTAAAGTGGAGATGGTGCTTTTTGGGAAAGAAGAAAATCTTTCCGGCTTCCTTGCTGAGGTGTGTGGACCAGGACAAGGGCAGATTCAATCCCCCCCTCAACTGAAAGCTGGCACAGCTGCTCATTGGGTTCTGCTCCTCCTGGACTCAATTCTCCTGCCAGCTCTTGAGGCAATTGTATGCTATTTGGCTTTCTCCTCATTACTCATATGGTCTGAATTCTTCTATTTCAATTGGGCTGCCCAGAGGTTTTCTCTCTGTGGTTATTCATTCAACTGCTCTATTCATTTCTGTCCTCACTCTGCCTCTCTTCTGCATCTGCTCTGATCCTTCTCCCCACCCATTTTTCAGACACCCCCCCCAGTCACCCTTCCTTTTAATCTGCACCTTTAACTTGCAGGATAAGTCAATGGCCAAACACGGAAGAGTTAATATGTTCAGCTGAAGAGAGAACGTGAAAGGAATGCAATGCAAGGCTCAATCACTTGTAAGATGCTGCAAGGAAAGAAACAGATAATTTTTCAGCACAGATGATAAGATTCTTGTAAAACCTCTGACCATGGAATGGCTCAGGAAGGGACATTTTGTCCAGATGTGCATCTGTCACACCTTAATAAACGATATAGATGGAATCCAGCACTGCATATAAAAGAGAAGTTGGGGAAGGGGAAAAGAAAAGATTTAATTCTCTTTCCAGTATATTGAGATTCCTCTCAAAGGATACTCTGGAGTCTTCCCAATGGCCTTTTGTCACCTCACCAGCAAGAAGGGTCTTTTTAGTGGTATGATTTGAATGAGTGAGGGATGGGCTGCACCACACGAAAACAGGAAAAAATGTACTCGGGAAAAGACTGCCCCAACGCATCCGAAAGCTTTGAAACTAAAATTGAGGGGGGAGGGTGAACAATCTTTAGAATCTTTAGAACACAAAACCAACCATAAATCCCAAGAAAGCAAATCAAACAATGAGGTAGGGAGTGATGAGAAAAAAAACCCCTCAAACAACAATTAGGAGATGCAGGAACCATGGACAGGCATAAAAGTCTTAAATGCTTATATGCAAATGCTCAAAGCTTGGGGAACAAACAGGGTGAACTAGAAGCAATAGTACATGAGGGTAGGTATGACATAGTTACCATTACAGAAACTTGGTGGGATGAAACCCATGCCTGGAATGTACTGATGGATGGATACAAATTGTTTAAAATAAGCAGATCTGCAAAAAGAGGAGGTGGAGTTGTATTATATGTAAGAGATCACTACGTATCTACAGAAATACACATGATCAAAGATAAAACCCCTCCAGAATGTATAGGGGTCAATATAAAAGGGGAAAAAAGTGACATTGCCATAGGTGTATATTACAGGTCACCCAACCAATCAGAAGAAATAGATGCACGCTTTGCCAACCAGTTAACAAATGTATGCAGGAAGCATACCACAGTAGTAATGGAAGACTTTAACAATGCAAATATCAACTGGGAGACCAATTCTGCAGCGAGTGGGAGATCAAACAAATTCCTAACCAACCTAGCTGACAACTTTATCATCCAAAAGGTAGACAAGGGTACTAAAACTACAGCTATATGGGACCTAATTCTTACTAATAGAGAAAAAGTGATAGAGTTGAAGTTGCCAGAACCTTGGGTGAAAATGGCCATGTCATACTGGAATTCAATATAATGCAAACACAAGCAATTGAAAATAATCCAACCAGTGTCTTAAACTTTAAAATGAAAATCCTAAAGGGGAAAACAACTCAAGAAGCATGGGGAACTCTGAAAAATGCAATCATAAAAGCCCAGTCCAATACTACTGAAAAAGAAAAACAAGAAATTCAGGAAGAAACCATCATGGTTGCACAAAAATCACTCTGATAAACTGAAAGACAAGCAAAGAAAATGGAAAGACGGACATATAACTTAGTCTGATTATCAGCAGATAGCCAGAACATGCAAAGAGAGTCAGGAACATAAAGGCTCAGAATGAACTAAGGATTGTTACAAGAGTCAAATATAATTTTAAAAAAGTTTCTTTCAACATATTAATAACAAGAAAAAAGTCAAGGAAACAGTAGGTCCACTAAAGAGAGAAAATGGCAAGGAAGTAACAGGCAGCAGGGAGAGAGCAGAGCTGCTTAACCAATTCTTTACATCAGTCTTCAGGCAAAAAGAAATTGTAGCCCACTGAATCAAAAAAACTACTGTAAAACGCAAACCATAAATAAAAAATTAAGCAAGAAAATGGTAAGAGAACACCTATCTGACCTTGACTAATATAAATCATTGGGACCTGACAGATTACACTCCAGAGTTCTGAAGGAGCTGGTAAATATTATCTCAGAACCACTGTACCAAATCTTTCAAAAAGGGCTGATGTCATACCCATCTTCAAGAAAGGGGAAAAACAGACCCAGGAAACTACAGACCAATCAGCCTAACATCAATACCTGGGAAAATCCTGAAAAAGATAATCAAAAAACAGATTTGCGAACAACTAGAAACAAAGTTATAACTAGTAGCCAGCTCAGGTTTGTTAAAAACAGATCATGCCAAACCAATCTTATTTCATTCTTGTGTAGAATGATAAATTAGTAGACCAGGAAAATGCTGTGAACATAGTATACTTAAACTTCAGTAAGGCATTTGACAAAGTAGACCACAACCTACTTCTTGGTAAACTAGAAAAATATGGGATAGAGCATCACCACCAGATGTATCTGTAACTGGCTGACAAACCTTGCTCAATGAGTCATCCTTAACAGTACTATATCTACATGGAAGGAAGGAAGTAGTTGGGTACCATAAGGTTCTGTCTTAGGCCCAGTACTCTTCATTATCTTAATAAATGACTAAGATGAGGGAATAGAAGGGGAACTTATAAAGTTTGCAAATGACACTAAGTTGGCAGGAGTAGCCAACACCCCAGAAGACAAGCTAAAGATCTTGACAGACTTGAATGATGGGCTCTATTCAACAACATGACATTTAATGTGGAGAAAAGCAAGGATTTACACCTAGGCAGGAAAAGCCAAAGGTACAAGTACAGATTAGGCAAAATTTAGCTCAAGAACAGTAACTGTGAGAGGGGCCTTGGAATCCTAGTGAACAATCACTAAAACATGAGCCAGTAGTGTGCAGCAGCCGCCAAAAAAACTCATACATTTCTTGGTTGTATACTGTAAACAGAGGCAGAGGATGCTGGATGGACCACAAAGCAACTCACCTGTGCTGGTTGATCCACACCTCAGCTGTGGCAGAAGAAGAGTCCCTTTCTCCCCAAGTTCTCACACAGTTGGATTTGGACACAAAGAGATGAAAGGTGGCTCTGCCCACAGAGCAGGAAGGGAGAGATTTAGAAGCTCCTTCTCTCAACAGAAGCTACACTCCTGGTTCCTGCATTATCTGTGACAGGTGGTAACTCATGGGGGGAAATGTGCCTTGGTGTGCAGGCCTTGAGAATGTTCCCGCAGGGAGTAGAGCTGAGAGGAGACTCAGCAACAATCCTCTGGGGCAAAACTCACAGCTGGGACTTGTTAGCTGGCTCAGGGTTCATTAAGTGGCACCAGGGATGGGTTACACAGCGGAAGGAAGAGAGAAAGAAATCAGGAAGAGAAATCAGAATTCAGCTCTCACCGTAATTTGTAGCTGGTGTTCCAGAAATTAATCCAAGCACATGTTATAATAAAATAGAATAGAATTCTTGATTGGCCAGGTGTGATTGGACACACACAGAATTTGTCTTGGGTGTAGATGCTCTCAGTGTACATAAAAAGACAAGATACATTAGTGAAGAATCCTAAGATACAACACCTGATGATAGTCATAGGGTACAAATAAGCCATCAAAACATATTAGGAAACTGTCAATATAAATCGACGTAACATTTAAATCCTCCTTCCCTCTCTCCACAGCAAAACTAGCAAGGGCCATTGCCTCCTTGCTAAGTCATACAGTTCAGTGTCTGAATGTATAATGTATAATTTTGATTAGTCTTATATATTATATTAACCAAGCAGCATAAAAGATTACATCTGACTCCATAAAAAGAAAAGAAAAGAAACCAGGGAAAGATGTTGCTGCACATGAAATTCTCACAACTTTTATCTGGCCAGGGAGACCAGCACAACCAGGGTTGAAATCCAACAGGTTCTGACAGGTTCTGGAGAACCAGTAGCGGAAATTTTGAGTAGTTTGGAGAACTGACAAATGCCACCTCTGGCTGGGTTGGAAATGGAGATTTTGAAATATCCTTCCCCCAGGAGTGGGGAGGGAATGTGGATTTTGCAGTATCCTCCCCTGCCGGGCCCACCAAGCCACGCCCACCAAGCCACACCCATAGAACCGGTAGTAAAAAAAATTGGATTACACCACTGAGCATAACCCTCCATTCTTGGCCCCCTATGTTCACCCACTGGAGTCAGACTTGAGAGGTTCAACATACGACGACAATACGACCCAACCCATTGTTTCTCTCTTGTGTCTCCTCCCAAACACACAACGATCTGTTTTACATAGGTAACTTCTGAGATTCGTTAGCTTCACATGGGAAATTAATGGGAGTGAATTGTAGTTAGAGATAATAGTAGTTTCTCGGCTGGTCAAGGTCCGGTGTTGATTCATGTGCTGGAGGAAGGTTGCAAAGCTGGGGTGAGCCGGAACGCAGGTGGGCAGTTTGGGAGAAAGAGGCGTTTGCAGTGTAGACAGACCACAAAAACCTTGAGGCGTTAAAAACCCCTTGGAAACTCCCCCCCCCCCAGCAAATGTGCTGGGCCCAATATTTCATGCGGTTCAATTTCCAGCTAAAATATATCCCGGGGGTTGGGGGGGACAACCTATTAGCTGATGTGTTATCAAGAAAACCACAGTTTGACCACTGATGGGAGAACATCATTCACTCCATGATCTGGGAAGCCCAGCCCGCTTCCTAAGCGCGCACCCGAGCGCAAAGACAAATTGACAACCAAGTTAAAAAACTGCCCCATCGGACGATGCCTGGTTCAAAGAGAATCAGCAAGACCTGACGATGAGGGAGGGCCTAGCGTGGAAAAGAAGCAAGATTTACGTGCCTTCCTCCATGAGACTGTTCATATTAAAAAGGAACCATGACTCTCGGGCCACTTTGGGTGTTTAAAGAACCTCCATTTGGTCAGGAGGCAATTTTGGTGGCCAAAGAGGAAGATGGACGTAGAGGATTATGTCAGAAGCTGCGCTACCTGTGACACCATGAAATACCAGCTTGGAAAAACCCCTGGACTCCTTCAGACCATAGTGGAACCTACCCAACCTTGGGAAGAGATGACAATGGATTTTATCGTTGAAGTTCAGACAGCGGAGGAGACACAAAGATTTGGACTGTCATTGATTTGTTCTCCAAGCAAGCGCACTTCACTGCCTGCACAGAGGTACCCTTTGCCAAGAAGCTAGCCAACCTTTTTGTGAAGCACATTTACTGCTTACACAGGGTTCCTCGCAGAATAATATCAAACAGGGGGGTTCAATTCACTGCCAAATTCTGGAGAGAGTCCTTGAAGTCCATTGAATCATCACAAGGCTTAGTTGAGGGTTGCATCCAGCCACTAATGGGACGGTTGAAAAAGCTAATGCGATGGTGGAGCAATACATAAGATGTTATGTCAATTATCAACAAGAGAACTGGGCAGAACTATTGCCATTTGCAGTGGTGGCCTATAATAATGCGGTGGAGAACTAGCATGGATTAAACTTGTACTCATTTGAGCAACCTTCGTTCCTGATTTCATGTCCTGACAACTGTGTTGTTGCCATAAAAAAACACTTGTATTCACAAAGTCACCAGGAACTGAGGTCAATTCCAGGGAAACGTCTCTTCATTCTCTACGATCAAATGTGTTTCAGGAATTGAAATTGCAACAGAGCATACAACGTTCTGTTGGTAGAAGAAATGAGCAATTTCTGCGCAAAATCAATGAAGGGGAAGAAAGAACAACCATCCAGGTTGGGCCTCGCAGTCCCCAAATTAATGACCCACCAGAGTTTCAAGAGGCTTCAGAGGCCATTCAATGGGCCATAAAGAGGAAGGTCGACTGAAGGAGGAACTCAGGGTGAGAGCTGGCCTTGACCCTGAGATGGGGGATGGAGAAAGATCTGATCTTTGGGGGTTTAAAGACAGCAGTCAGTTCTCCAAGTGGGCTTGAATGGTTGGTGAGGGGCAGGAGAGACATTGGGATAAATAACATTTTTCAGAGATTTCATCCAAGACGAGAGTTTTTGTCAGAGAGATCCTGACCTCCCCTTGGAGGATCCTTCAAAAAACCCCTTAGAAATGCTAAGTATGGATTTGTGAACATTAGCAACAGAAAGAGACCTACTTGCTGTGGGTCATTCAGTCCAATCCAGACACTTTGATCACTTTTGATATAGTCAGAGACATATTCGGCCAAGTCATGTGACACTTCACTGCTACGGATGGAGGCGAGGTGGCAGCCTGGCTTGTATTTCCTGCAGAAGGTCTGGGAGGGAGACACAAGGGAGTAAGTTAAGGAGGCAAGCAAGTGTGTGTGTGTGTGTGTGTGTGTGTTAGTTTGTGAAAGTGACAAAAGAGCCAGGGAATCTGATTGCATGGTCCTAGACACTGTCTTGATTACGTTGACTCCCCTTCAGATGACCTTTCTAGATTCTGCTGCTCTTGAACAATTCTAGACTCAGGAGATAAACTCTTGGATTCCCATCACTTCAGAGGCATGGAGGTCTGAAGATGACACCAGAGTTGCCAGGGAAAACATCAGGAAATCTGTTGTCTAGACCATGCTCAGCACTGCCCAAGAGATGCCACCCAGGAAAGCCCACACCAGTATATAGTCCAGAGAATACTTGCGTTTCAGACTCTCCTAAAACAATGGTCCTTGCTTCCTTTTCATGCACACAGCCTAGTGCTTCTCCCCTTCAGCCCAGCCAGAGGGGACTTGGGGGGCTGTGCAAGGCTCTGCCTAGACTTCTCCTCTGCCTGAACTAGGAGATCCATACAAGCACCTCTAACCTCGGCATCTTTCCAGCTCTTGGGATCATCGAAGACCTTGAAGCAAACACCCTTCGTGGAGATCCAACCACTGGGACAACGGCGTTTGGCTCCTGTGTGGGAAGAGATGAAGCCCAATGAGAAGATGCCCAAGAGAGGAGGAGGAGGAGGAAGAGGAGGAGGAGGAGGAGGAGGAGACAGCGGGTTCTGCAGAACAACATGCTTACAGACCTGCATTGCAAACATCTTTGCTGGCAATGAATTGAAACTGACTTGGGTTATAAACACAACAGCTGCATTTGGTTTAGCCTTGGTTAATTTCCCTGAAAGTCCTCGGCTTCTGTTAAACTCTCCTCTTTGTCATTCAGTGAACCATCAAGAGCCAGAAAATGGGTCCCTTCAAGAACCAGGTTAAGCAGGATTAACCTTTGCCCACTTGGGTCTCTGGGGTCGGCTGTGAAGTTTCATCAGCCAGTCAGACTTAGCAACAATTATCCCCACTTTGGCTACCACCTATCTAGACTACAGCAACCTGGTTGATGTGGGGCTATCTTTTTTTTAAAAAGTTTTTTATTGTTTTTAACTACACAGAATAAAAACAAACAATATCTCTTTTATAGCTGAATAATTGCCTGGGTAGTTACAATGTTACTTCCATTATCTTTTCTCTATCTCGCAAAAGAAAAACTCAAAGAAAAATTGCCAGTATTTTTAAAACTATTGGTCAATCTATATTCATCTACACTTTTAACAATGCTTAACATTTTAAATATCAGTTTTCCCTTCCCTTTTCAACTCATGGTACATTATTATTCTTATCATTTAGTATTCTAATCAAACATCATAGTTCACATTTTATATTTATTCCATGTTTATCTCATTTTCCCACACAAATTCCCTCTTCGGGATTAAACCTTAGATTCCCATAGTTTATCTTTTATCTAAAATAGCATCTCTCTATACCAATTCATTTATCAAAATCATCCTTGCTAGTATTACAAATATTACTATTTCCCTTATTCTGTGAATTCCCTTGACATCTGTCCTTTCTTTCCCCCTATAATTTCCATAGTTGTATTTTCACACATATTATAATTATATAATGATTACACAATAATTATATAATGCCATCTATATTCTTCAATATTTAAATCTCAGTGCTTCTGTATTTCATTTCTTCAAAATATTTCTTTAAAATCCTTGCATAAATCTTAATTCCCTCTAAGGATTTTTAAAATACATTATTATTTCTGATTTTCAAATTCAATTTATCTTAGCTCTTGTCTTACATTTACAATTCTTCTTTATAAGTATTTCCTTAATTATTATTTCCACACATATAACAATTATATGATGATTGCACAATAATTATACCATCTTAAAATCATTATTTGAATCTTAGTTTCCTCTTGTATTCTTTAGATACACTTTATTTCTAATTTCCAATTTCTAATTTCCAACTCAATTTAACTTCACTTTTATTTTAGATTATAATCCCCATCTTCCTTCCTTTCTTCTTTACAGCTATTTTCTTAACTTGGCCTTACCTAGTACCCCCTCTTAACAGATTTTCTCCTTTATCCCATTTTCTATTTCTACCCTTATTTCTAATCTTTCTCATACTCTCTCCTGTTCCTCCTCCTCCCCTCTTCCACTGAATTTTCTTTCTCATTTTATAATCCCTTTTATCATCCCTCTCTCTTCAGTGTAGATCCCAATGTAATTTTTGTTATATTTCTTCTTTTCTGCTCTTTGTTTCTTTCTAAAAAAATTCATTTTTTTAATATTAATTCTAGCTCTTTTTGTCTTTTTCTTTCTCTCTTTCTTTTGTTTGCTATCATCCTTCTTAATTTATTTCTTGGCTGTTCCCACACTGTCCTTATTTCTTGGAACAGGTTCTTCAATTGAATCACTCTCTTCTATTACCAGCTCTTGCATCAGTGTCAGCAAGGTCTGAAGTCGCTACTTTATTGATGTAATTTCTGGCCACATGGTATTGTTTCACTAATTGTTACTGTTGACGTGGCATTTCTCAGATCTCAGTTCTCCACAGGGTCTTTACTTGGTAATATCTCTTCCTCTCCAGCAGATGTCTCCATGGGTTTCCTGGTACTCCTTTTTGGTAATTTCGGGCCTCTTTAGTCCTCCACTTATTTGCCCTTTCCAATCCGAATACAAATTTAATCAGAAAGCTTCAATCTTCCAATTTGGTGTTTCCACGTCTCAAAAAACGAAGTATATATACTATATTGTTCTCTTTCTTCCCCATTGCTTACAGCTCCACACCGCTTGTATAGCCGCTAACCAAACCGCTAAGATAATTCCAGTTGGGATCAAATCTCAAAATCTTTTGTAATTTGGTTTCACCCATGAATTGATAACATCACTCACCCAGCACAAATTTTCAGCTTTTTATTCTTCTTCTCTCCTCCTGCACGATACTTTGTTTATTCTGGCATCCCAGCTTCGAGTCGGCACAATGACCAATGCTCCCGCCATTTTCAAAGGAGGTTGCCTGCTCCTCTCAGTCTACGGAGGCACCCTCCCTATTCCCCCGCCTCTTCGGGGCGGTTTGGGATCCAAAGATCCAAAAACGGCGATTCGTCAGTCTGCTTTATGCTGAAGCTCGTTGGAGCTCAGCTATCTGCAGACCGTACTGCTACGACGTCACTGGACGCCTGTGGGGCTACCTTTGATGGTCTCCTGTAATTGCAATTGCTGCAGAAGGCATCAGCTAAGTTATCGACTAATGCAAAATATGGGGATCACCAGGTTCTTTCCAGAAGGAACTCTACTGGCCTCCCGGATGCCCCCAAACAGCTGAATAGCTGATTATTTGTGGGACTGTCCTTCTGGCACAGTCCCACATAAGAAAGGCCCTTCTGAAGTTGCTCCATGCCAGAGGTTCAGCTCTTAGAGCTACAGGAAAGGGTCCAAGGTCTTGTGTGGGGTCCCATGGAGAGAAATCCCTAGGAAGAGGTAGGGGGCACTCTGCTTCTAATGATAAATGCAGGGGAAATGCCAGGGTGGTGCAGTGGTTAGAGTGCAGTACTGCAGGCTACTTCTGCTGACTGCCAGCTACCTGCAATTTGGCAGTTTGAAACTCACCAGGCTCAAGGTTGACTCAGCCTTCGGTCCTTCCAAGGTGGATAAAATGAGGGTCCAGATTGTTGGGGGCAAGAGCTTGATTCTGTAAGCCACTTAGAGAGGGCTGTAAAAGCACTGTGAAGCGGTATATAAATCTAAGGGCTTTTGCTATTGCATTAATTCTGCTTTGTTTTTCCCTTGTTGCAAACAACCATAGGTCTTGTAACAGAGAAGGTGAGATCTAAATTCTGTAATAATCCAAATGGGAATGAAAGCAACTTTAGGGAGGGGAGTGGGGCAGTGGGGCAGTGGGGGAAGTCTAATCAGGAAGGGGGTCAGAGGCAAGAGCTTTGGCCTCTCCAGACAGGAGAGACCCAGTTGGAACTCACCAGTTAGGGAGAAGGCCACGACCAGCAAGCTCAGGCTCACAAAGAGAAATTGCCCCATGGTCTCCTTTCCTGCAGAGAAGAGCCAAGAATAGAGAAGAAGAAGAAGAAGGGTGAGCAAGGACCTTGGGAGAGAATCTTCAGGAAGGGCGATCCAACATCCAACCTGTGACCAAGCTGGGAACCCCAGACTTTGGTTCCCACTTTTTCACTTGCCCAGCTGGACATAATTTCTCCCTCCTTGGTCCTCCAGCAGCCTTGGTGGGTCACAGTGGATCCTGCATTGCTCCGTAAAGGACAGAAGGTCCTCCCCTGGAAAGTCTCTTCCGTGCATCTCTTTCTCTTCCCCAGAGATCCCCCCTAAAGATCCCTTGCTCCCTGCCTCTCGCAGATCCCCTGATGGAACCTGGAGATCACGTGAAAGCCCCCTGCAAGAGGTCCCCTTCATTGGAGAGACAGACGCAGAGCAATCTGGTGAGGGGATCTGACCTTTCAGGTCCCCACAGGTGGGAGAGCTGCACTCACCTGTCCCTTTGGCTCCACAGGTAGCAAGTCTGCTCAGTGGCAACTCCAGGTTTTCCTCCAGCAAAGGGAACGGAGGCATTTATAGGCAAGGAAGGGGGTGGATTTCTGTTGGGGGGGAGGGCAGAGGGAGAGAGAAATTGCTTTGCTTCAGGGTTTCTGGTCCTGGTTAACAACCTGCAACCAGCTTGTTTGCACCATTACATTTGGGATACGATATGGGCACAGAATGTTTACTCATGGCGGTTAATCAGATTGATCAATTGATAACCGTGTTCCCCAACCTTTCCAGCTGGGTGGACCAGGGGAGGTGGAGGTGGCTGCAGGGATGGGGAGAGAGGGTCATGGTTTCATGCACAGCCACCACTTTCAGAAATGCAGATTTGTACACACGTGTACATGCACAC